>PISX010003934.1:0-129138 GCA_004024625.1 Mellivora capensis
CCATTTCCTTACACCACACACGAAAATAGACTAAAAATGGATGAGGGACCTCAATGTGAGAAAGGAATCCATCAAAATCCTTGAGGAGCACACAAGCAGCAACCTCTTCGACCTCAGCTGCAGCAACTTCCTCCTGGGAACATCACCAAAGGCAAGGGAAGCAAGGGCAAAAATGAACTACTGGGATTTCATTAAAATCAAAAGCTTTTGCACAGCAAAGTAAACAGTCAACAAAAACCAAAAGACAACTGACAGAATGGGAGAAGTTATTTGCAAATGACATATCAGATAAAGGGCTAGTTTCCAAAATCTGTAAAGAGCTTAGCAAACTCAACACCCAAAGAACAAATAGTCCAATCAAGAAATGGGCAGAGGACATGAACAGACATTTCTGCAAGGAAGACATCCAGATGGCCAACAGACACATGAAAAAGTGCTCCACATCACTGGGCATCAGGGAAATACAAATCAAAACCACAACAAGATACCACCTCACACCAGTCAGAATGGCTAAAATTAACAAGTCAGGAAATGACAGATGCTGGCGAGGATGCGGAGAAAGGGGAACCCTCCTATACTGTTGGTGGGAATGCAAGCTGTTGCAACCGCTCTGGAAAACAGTATGGAGGTTCCTCAAAAGTTGAAAATAGAGCTACCCTATGACCCAGCAATTGTGCTTCTGGGTATTTACCCTAAAGCTACAAACGTAGTGATCCCAAGGGGCACGTGAACCCAAATGTTTATAGCAGCAATGTCCACAATAGCCAAACTATGGAAAGAACCTAGATGTCCATCAACAGATGAATGGATAAAGAAGATGTGGTATATATATACAATGGAATACTATGCAGCCATCAAAAGAAATGAAATCTTGCCATTTTCAACAACGTGGATGGAACTAGAGGGTATTATGCTTAGCGAAATAAGTCAATTGGAGAAAGACAACTATCATATGATCTCCCTGATATGAGAAAGTGGAGATGCAACGTGGGGGGTTTGGGGGGTAGGAAAAGAATAAATGAAACAAGATGGGATTGGGAGGGGGACAAACCAGAAGTGACTCTGAATCTCACAAAACAAACTGAGGTTTGCTGGGGGGAGGGGGGTTGGGAGAGGAGGGTGGGGTTATGGACATTGGGGATTGTATGTGCTATGGTGAGTGCTGTGAAGTGTGTAAACCTGGAGGGGTACACAGACCTGTACCCTGGGGATAAAATACATTATATGTTTATTAAATAAATAAAAATAAATAAATAAATCTGTAAATATTGTCGGCGGGGGGTGGTGGGGATCCACCTCCAGCTTAACCCGCCTCATACCCTCTCAAAGATCTCTACTTACTCTTCAGACCTATTATGTGCCAGACACTGTGCGAAGAGATAAGACGGAGGTCACTGCTGCCCTCGGGGAGCTTTTTTCTCAAGGCCAGCAGATCTGCTCTGACGTAACCCATCCAAGAACCTGCATGTGGAAGCCACAGATTTTACAGTATTTCGGGATTTACTTTTACCAGCGAAAATTATCAATATCCCTTTGAGATCTTTATAGAGAACAGGCATCCAAAGGCAAGGCAATACTTCACTTCAAATGTTTATCTCAAACATAGGAAAGAAATCACGTCCAGATTTTATATCCCCTTTGTGACCTTGGTCTTGACTTGGCAGTCCTGAATGTGATGGGTTTTCCTGCTGCTGTCTCTGGGAGCCAGGGAATAACCACCCCTGAGCTTTCACTTGCAGAGCCCCATTTAAGAGCCAGTTCTTGAGCCGGGCCCTCGGCGACCATCGGCACAAATACTGTTTGAGCACCGACAGGGTATTAAGGACAGGTTCTTGGTGAGGTGGGTTCTTCGTAGCCTGTCGAGGCTTAAAGAGTATTTGTACCTGGTTTGAATAGAGATAATATACTTCTGTTCTTGAAATGCTTGCTAGACAGATTTCACTGGTATTTCTTGGGAGTCCACGGTTTGAGTGAATGTAAAGATTTCCCATGTCCCCTTTCCTTGTAGGAGATCAGAGCCTAACATGCTGCAGGACATTCCAAGAGCATTTATCAAGAGTTTCCATGCTCAGAGAGTGAAATGCACAGGAATGGATTTTTTTCAAATTGCACATTTAATATAAAGGGAACTTTCAGGCAATCGAAAGCTATGCTGACAAAAATAGAGTAACATTTTCAAATGGATGAGAATGATGTGGTATATTATTGCCAAATTATTGACGTTCACCTTAAGGATAGTGTCACTCTTTGAAAGTTGGCAAACAAAAGACACTGCCATCGTTGGGTGATACGTCTTTGGATAAACTGTGATATGAGTTGGGTGAGAAGCATTGACTTGCCATTTCTAATGATTTTTGTTTTATTCTTAGGAGTCAAACCCTGGTCAAATATTATGGAAATCCTGGAGGAAAAGGATGGGGTTGACACAGAGCTGCTGGTTTATGCGATGACTTTAGTGAACAAGGTTGGTTGATGACTGCTAAGGGTTGTATTATGTCCTTTGAGGGGATACAGTTTTGTTGATGTATTAACCCCTAAGAATATCTGTAAATGTGACCTTATTTGGAAATAGGGTCTTTGCAGATACAGTCAAGGTATGATGAGGTCATTTAGGTGGGCCATAATCCCACATGACCAGTGTCCTTAGAAGAGGAAAAGAGACGCACAAAGAGGGAAGATGATGTCTGCACATGCATGTGAGAAAGATGGCTGTGTGAAGACAGAGGCAGATTGTAGAGATACATCTCTTAGCCAAGGATTGCCAGCAGCCAATGTACGAGGACACGGGGAAGGGCCTTCCTCTGGAGCCTTCAGACAGTACGGCCCCTCTGACACTTTGATATCAAACTTCTCATCTCTCACACTGTGAGAAAATACATTTCTGCTTTTTTAAGCCACCCAGTTTGTGTTACATTGTTACGGCGGCCAGGAAACTAACACAATGTGAAAATCTACAATTTACCCTCTGAGGAAGAGCCACATCACATAGGCCCCCATGTTGGCAGCTGGATCCATGGCTACAGTGTTGCTGTTTGCCAGAGGAAACCCTTTCCAGCTGCATGTGATGTGTGTGCATGCGTGTGTGCTGGTGCACGTGCGTGTGCAGGCCTGGGACTGTCTGTGGGCTTTCTCTGCTTTGGTTTTTTCTAATGAAACCAGAAAAATGACAGTGAGAACTTCATTACTTTTTCCTACCAAGATGTCCCCCTTAAAAACCTTATTCCTTAGGAATATAAATTAGGAAGTTTGGGGGTGCCTCCTGGGTGGCTCTCTTGGTTAAGCATCCGATTCTTGGTTTCGGCTCAGGTCATGGTTGTGGGATCGAGCCCCGCTCGGGTTCCACGTCAACACAGGGTCTAATTAAGATTCTCTCTCTCTCTCTCTCCCCCTCCCCCTCTGCCCTTTCCCCTTGCTCATGTGCGCATGCTCTCTTCCTATCTCTTTCTCTCTCAAATGAATTTTTAAAAAAGAATATAAATCCACAAGTTTTACCCTAAGAAAATAGCTTACAGCTCAGGAGAAATGAAAGCACCCTTGTTCCACTGCTTATTGAATTCTGACTGCTGGGGGTGGGTCCCGTCCTCCTTTTATGAAGGTGGTATCGTCCTTGTGCTCTCCTCCCTCCCAACACATCCCTCCTGGTCACTGACTGGGAGGGCAGTAGCTGTCTCAAGGATCCCTGCCTGGAGAGGGTGCTGACACCATGCTGCCCTGGGACAGCCCTCTCTCAGGACTGGAGTCCCTTTCTCCTTGAAACTGTCGTTGGAGAGGGGTATGTCCTGCACATGACTCTGCCCTACACTCCAGGAATCACATCAACCACCCCATGGGCCTGCCTTTCCTCCCCGAGCTGCTGGACGTAGGCCTACAGTACGAACTGCAGTGATGCAGAGAAAATTTAGAACCTCTCCATGAAGTACAACTAGAGAGACATTTCCTCTGATGAACTGGGGACACAGTAGTAGAAAGCATCATGAGAAGTAATTTCCACTAGATACTTAACTGTTGTGCAGGCTCTCAGGATTAAAACAGTGTGGTCCTGGCTCTTTCTTCAGCAGACAGACGATGGGAGCAGAGAGGCTCTGAAAGAGATCTCATCCCACAGAACAACTCCCTCTAGGACTGCAGTCGGGGGGGGCATGGCTTAGCGTCATTCATGATTGGGGGCGGGGCTGTGCCAGATGGAAATAACAAAATACGTCCTTTGACCGATACTGAAATGAATTCCAGACAAAGTAAAGTGTTCAATGTAACACAACAAACAGTGGGATATTAAGAAGTAGAGGTGAAGATTAGTTTGTCTCTGGTAGGAGAAGATTATGTTAATCATCAAACCTGTCAAAAAGAATCCAAAGGGAAGGACTTTTTAAATATTTCACTGCATAAAATTATAAACAGATCTTATTTGTAAAATGAAAACCGCAAACAAAAGCTAAGGGCAAGTGGCAAATTAGGAAATTGTTTGCAACGAATGGGGCAGGAAATTATACAACCCTCAATATATTAAGTACCCAGTGGAAAAATGAAGGACATTAAGTCTATTAAGATGAAGAGAAATATACAGTAAAACAACAAACGTTTTCCCCTGGGGCTCATTGGCAGGGATTGCTTTTTAATGAAATGCCATCTGTTGATGAGGACACCCGAAATTCTTCTACGGTCCTGGTGAGGAATGGGCAGTACTTTTCTGTAGGATAATCCTAAGAATTCCATTTATGCTTTCAAATGTCTTCGTGAGTTGATTTTACCTTGCAGTTTTAAAGCAATTTTCTGTTGTTGTTGTTTTTTAAGATTAAGGTCTTCTATTTCCTGTCCTTTTCAGTCACTGACATTGTTTTGGAAACCATGGACTTCAGCAAAAATGGAATTTTCCCTCTTGTCTGGTGTTTTCCATTGCAATGCTACCCATCCGATTGGCGGAGGGTGTGCTGGGTGGTTCTGATGGTCCCAGCAGCATTGTTGGGGGGGGTGTGGGCATTCTGCTGCCAGTGGCTGGCAAGGACCCAGCGCATGTCACATTCTTCTTGGCATCAGATGGCGCTTAATGTCCAGGAATTCCTCGCTTCCTTTTTCTCTCTGGCTGTTCTGTCTCATCTTTCATTAGCTCTGGCTCAGGGGAAAGTCCTATGGACATTACTCCAAATGTCATCCTTTCCCTCCAAAAGGTCAAATAAACCACTGGCACCCACGCTGGGTTTGTTTTCCTTTGTTGAGTTTTAGTCCTGTTTAGTGCCCCAGTGAGTAAAATCTTCTGAGATCCCAAACAAAGAAAAAATATATCAAAATGTTAATACAGGTCTGGAAAAAATTCAGACTCTGAAATCTGGGAAATTATTATATTGCTTTTCCAAGTTTTCTTTCAACAAAATAGAAGATGGACTAATAACATGGAATTCAAAACAGGAACATTTTTATGACAAAACAAGGGTGCTATATTTTAGCCTGCTTAGGGTTCTGAGGCTGGTGTCTGCTCTCTGTTGAACCGGGACATTAATGGGGGGTTTCCAAGATCCAGACTAATCCCTCCATTCCTGCTCCTACCCCCTGACCCCATGTTGTCAGATCTGAAGGAACATCACAAACTAACCATTTCTCATCCTGCACGCTAATGTTCTACAATGCCCTGTCTTGATCCAGCTGAAACCCCCTCAGTGGGAACCCCCCCCACTTTGAGTTGCTCAGGTACTGACCGCCGTATAGGATAGGAAGAGGCTGATGAGGGGGCCTGAGTCACAAGAGGTATTACTGTTCCTCTTCCTGTGAGGCTGGCCTGGAGCTTTCAGGGAAGGGGGGCGGGTAAGCTGGATGGGATTCATGCTGAGTACTCACCTTTGTTTTTACATTTCATTTATTGCTAATTACCATACCAGAAACTTGTAAAAAAAAAAAATTCAGCTGTGTCAGCTGTAAAACTTGTTTAGCTATGCATACCCTTCACAGAATATAGAACATTCCCATCTCCCTCCAGATCTCCCTCATGTTAGCCTTTTATCATGATCTCCTGATGGCCTCTTCCTACCCTGACAACCGTTCTCTAGCACTGTAGTTTGTCATTTCATCCCCGTTGAATAGGACCATACAGGATAGATGTAACCCTTTGAGGCTGGCTGCTGTCACTCAGCATAGCGCCTTTGAGGCGATCTGCTCTGGAGGGTATTAACGATTGCTCCTTTCTGCTGCTGCAGATACACCACAGTGGGTTCTCCCACTGAAGGAGAGTTGGGTTTTTACAGCTTTTGGATCACAAATAATGTTGCTCTGAAAATTTGTGTGCAGGCATTTGCCACACTGATGGCATCCTGTAAGAAAGATTTGATGCAATCAGTGAGAACCCAAGAGAGGCAAAGAACATGTCCTTTTCTCCCTCGGAGAAATGCCTTTGAAGATTTACCTGTCACCAGCCCCGGCAGGACAAGGTTTGAGAGAAAGCAGGAAAGGGGGTCATGGACGTCATGTGAAAGTGAAGGCATCAAGAGACGTCTGCCTCACAGACTTCCTGGGGGTAGCCTCCACCTTTACTGGAAGGACACAGTTTAGCCATGAGGTGTCAGGTAGAAATGAGAGGACAGGACCCAGGGAGCGGCAGGGGTGTGGCACAGTTTGCTGGGCATGTTAGACAATCAGCTGAAAACAGGTGAATGTGTTTCTAGGATAGATAGTCCTCTTCCCCTGCAACTGGAGAAAAGCCTTTGTGTTTGTTGGTGGCAAAAGGCCATCTCCCCTACAGCCACATGTCGAAGGCATTGGTACGTGGGCTTGGCTCCAGCCCAAATTTTCATGGTGGAAATGACAAATGACCTCTTCATACCCTCACTTCTGGACCTATTATTAAGTAAGTCTCCCTGAGTGTGTTTGGTTCTTTGGACCTAATTGTTTGACCAATAGTAACCACAGCCCCACCCCCCCACCCCGCCCCACCACCCATCATGGTTGGGCTCGCTAAGGTGATGGGAATTAGGTTGAGGAATTTAACTCCCTGGAAACTTTTATAAGCAGGGAAAAGAGGAAAGAAGAAGGGAAGGGAACTGAGAGGAGAGGAGAGCCCTCTGTGCCTCCTTGTGGCCCCCCAAGGTTGAGTAGGAAGTTTTAAATCCAACACTAAATGTCAACTCACCTAGGTTCCTCAAGTGGGGAATTTGGCAGGGCTTGCCATCAGGGCATCTCCGTTCACCAGCCCAACCCTGGTTTGGGGTCCTGTTTTCTTTTCCTCATCTTTTAACAGGTTCAAGTGTTTTCACTAAAACCAGAAGTTGGATCGTTCTGATGACAGGATTCTTTGATTGGCTGCTTACTTTCTCATTTAGTGTCAGGAGCCATGGACCCATCAGGGGACTGTGGTCAGTTAATGCGGAGGTGCCGCCTTTCCTGACATCTGCAGGCGCTGGCGTATGCTTTCGCGCTTGGCCCCTTAGGTGTGAGCACCTGTTTATTACGGAGTCTGACTGGTTTACAGCCTCCTGCTCTGGGTCCTCGCTGAGGCCCCTGATGGACTAAGTTATCCCGTCCCAGTTACTTTTCACTCATTTCTGATCTCAACAGCAGTAAGTTGTATCCTCTTCACTCAGCATTGAAAGGAAAAAGCCATTATTTGGGTCATGAATAGAGACGTTCTTTCCAATTATTAATAGCCCCCAAATAGAAGCATTGGAAAAGTTGCTGCTATGAACTGTTCTTAGGACAGTGTTGGTCTTTTCTGAGTTCAGAATAATTTTGAAATCTACTTGGAGGGTTCTTGGAAACACAAAGACAATGAAATAGGGAGTAAAGACCCGTGTTTGGAATTCCAGGCCAGAATAACTTGTGCAGAAGCATGAGTGTGTGAGGAGAGGCGAAGCTCCTGTCCCAGGTCTGTAGGAACTGCTTGTTCCCTCAGGCAAACCCCTTTCCTCCCTAGCCCTCCTCTCATGAGATAAGGGCTTGCAGTAAATCACCTCGAGGGTCCCTCCAGTTCTGAGCAGAAGGCCCATCTGAGAGATCATCCTTCTTTTAAGAGACACAGAATTCAAAGAAAAGTCGGCTTCCCCCCCCGCCCCACCCTTGGGTTATCCTTTCGTCTTTTGGTTGCTGCTTTGAAATTTCTCATGTTTTCCTGAATTTCTTAGACCAATGGGAAGTCCTACCCAATTGAAAGAAAAAGGAATCATTACATTGTTATAACGCCAGCTGTCGGTAGATTGGTCCTAACAGGAGTTTCTCATCACGGAGCGTGTTAGTTTTCTATTGCCATGTAACAAATTACCACCAATTTAACAGCTTAAAACAGCACAGACTTATCATCTCACAGTTTCCATGGGACAGGTTCCAGGCACTGCCTAACCGGGTCCTCTGCTCAGAGTCTCACAAAGCTGTAGTCAAGGTATCGACCAGGACTGGAGTCTGGTCTGAGGCTTGGGAATCCTCTTCCAAGCTTTTGTGGTTGTTGGCAGAGCTCATTTCCTGGCAGCTGGAGAACTCATGGTGGCTTGCTGCTGCTTCATGGCCAGCAGGGTCGTCTCTCTCCTAGTCTCTGAGCTCCGGAAATGCCTAAACCTGTTTTAAAATGGCCCACCTGATTAGGTCAGGCCCACCCAGAATAATCTTCCCTGTGATTAACTAAAAATCAGCTACTTTGGGTCGTGAATATCTGTAAAATCCCTTCCCCATGGCCATGTAATGTATTTCAGTGATGGGAGTGTCCTGTTTAGACACAAGGAAGGGAATTATACAGAACCTATATACCAGGGTTGGTTTGGGGGGTGCATTCTGCTTACCACACTAAAGGAGTTTTTCTCAAATGATCTGATCATCTGTCTTGGTTTGTCCCATATAGTTATAATCCTGGCTGCTGCCTAGCCTTGAGACAGTCACTTAAAACATGTTCGTGTCCCATTCTTTCTTCAGACACTGTCGGGGTTGCCAGACCAGGACAGCTTCTACGATGTGGTAGACTGCCTGGAAGAGCTGGGCATTGCGGCCGTGTCCCAGCGGCACTTGAACAAGAAAGGGACGGACCTAGACTTGGTGGAGCAACTGAACATTTACGAGGTAACAGCACGAACCTTCTGGATGGCGTCGTACAGCTTGTCAGAGGCTGAGGCGGACACATTCTAGTCGGGTGGTTCTGAGCGTGGGGCAGCAGCATCCACAGCACCTGGGAGCTTTACAGAAGGTAGGTTCTGGGGCTCCCCTCCCCCCAGACCTCCTGGATCAGAAGCTCGGAGAGTGCGCACAGCCGTCTGTGTGGTGTAAGCCTCCAGGTGCTGCCGGGGCTCCCTCAAAGGCGAGAATCCCCGAGGGAGGAGGCACTCAGTCACTCGCTTACTGTTCAAGATACTACACAGCATTTCCCTTTCCTCTCTGGTCTCTCTTGCCTCCTTATGGTGTTTTATTTGCTCTTTAAGGCCCTTGTAAGGAAATAAAAATTAGAAATTTAAAATATTAGCATAGACTTTACCATCCATTTTCGTATTACACGATGCCAGTTCAAAATGCAACTGGAAGAGAATTTACCTTCCATGCAGAGTCCTCTGCAATTTCCGGTTCCGAGCTCCTACAGGCCGGTGCCTCCTGTTCCTTTCAGAATGGTGGAAACACCATAGGGGACACACTCTGTTGTTACTTCACTTCTTGACACGTGTTCGTGCTGTTAACCCTCTCCCTTCAGCTGGTGAGTAAAGAAGGGCTGAAAGGAAGAGTAACTGTAGGCTGCCTTATCTTTCCAGTTTTTCTATGTCATTTCAGCCTAAGTGGTTGGCCAGTACAGCAGAGTAACCCAGGTAAGAAAGGATATGGTAGGACCCTTGGTTTGCCATCTCTGTGCATTCAAAGCCACTTCTGGTTTGCATGGAAGGCCTCTGGGGTTCTAAGGCTTAGTTACAAGGGAACACACTTAACCTTGTACTCATTTGGGTTCTTACTGAGCTCCCACGGACCGTGCAGCTCTCAGCACTCTGTGCTAATGCGTGCAAGGATTGGCACACGTGCCTGTTGCAACCACTTCCCCTACCCACGCACATACTCCCTTGTTCCGTTGGACTTCACTTGTAAAACACAAGTTAAGGGAGGCCTGCGTGGCTCAGTCGGTTGGGCATCTGACTCTTGATTTCAGCTCAAGTTGTGATGGCCGTGGGATCGAACCCCATGTCGGGCTCTGACCTCAGCATGGAGTCTTCTTGTCCCTCTCCCTCTTCTCCTCCCCACCCACCCCTGCTGCTCACATACTCTCTCTCTCTCAAAAAATAAATTAAAAGAAAAACACCCAGAAATGTAAAGATAAAATTAATAAAAATTTCAAGCTAGCAAAAGAGTATTAAACCAAGCACAGAGCCCTTCACAGTTGCACCTGTGACCCATCCAGGAAGGTGGCCTTGATTTGGGTTACACATCATGACTTTGTGGCCTTGTTGACTTGAGTTCAAACAGTTCCCTGTGGGTTAGTTTTAAGCCAAATGCCCCCTTATTAAAGTTACTTATCTGATGTGACTCTTGTCTGGACTCTGAGGGTTAGAGCACATTTTATGAGTTGTAAACCACATTCCTTATTGCTGATCCTCACTGTCCCCATTTCCTTTCATGGCCTGAAGGGGGCAGAATCTGAAGATCTGATTCCACTGGGGTGTGTGACTAAACGGGAAAGCTAACTATGATAGACACCTCCTTACCCATAATAATGGTGTGAACTAGGTTATCCTTGAGGACATTGTCCAGAATGTACACATCATCCCCTAAAGAAACCCCATACCTATTAGCAGACACTCTCCATTTCTCCCCATACTGCTGGGGAGAAATATTGACCCCATACTGCATACCCCCAAACCACTAATTTACTCTCTCTAGGATTTGCCTTTTCTAGACATTTCCTATAAATGGGACCATACAACATGTGACTTTTGGGACTAGCTTTCACTTAACATGTTTTCAGGGTTCAGCTAAAATTTAAGCATGTATCTGTACTTCCTTTTTGTGCTAACGTTCCACTGATGGATAGCACCACATTTTGATGATCTGTTCATCACTGGATGGACGTTTGGGTTATTTCCATTTGGGGGGAAGCTATGAATAATGTTGCTATGAACATCTGTGTACAAGTTTCTGTGTGGACATCTACTTTCAGTTCTCTTGGCCGTATATCTAAGAGTAAAACTGCTGGTCATAATGGTAACTGGACGCGTAGCTCTTTGAGAGACTGCCAGACTGTTTTCCACAGAGGTTGTCCCAAGGGTTCCAACTTTTCTTCATCTTCCTCGATGTTTATTATTGTCCTTGTTTAAAAATCACAGCCATCCCAGTGGGTGTGAAGTGGTACACATTTTGGTCGTGATTTGCATTTCCCCAGTGACCAATGATGTTGAGCCTCTTTCCTTGTGCCTGTTGGCCATTTTTCTATTATTTTTGCAGAGAGATGTCTGTTCAGATCCTTTGCCCATTTTTAAATTGGATTGTTTTGTTACTCTTGAACTGTAAGAATTCTTAATATATTCTGGATACTAGATCCTTATCAAATATAAATTTTAATATATTTCTCCCAGTATAAGGATTGTATTGTTCCACTTCTGACCTAACTGATCAGTCTTATTCATAGTGATATATATTTTTAACCTTTCCTTTTTCCACTTGTAAAAACGATGTACTTTTTGAGGAATATATAAGTGTAAGAGGAAAAATCACCCATGACTTTATTACTAACCATGGTTAACATTTTGATCCATTTTTCTAGCCTTTTTTGTATAGGTAGGTGTACATTCTTAACTATGGAGATAATTGTCTTTATACAGTGTTGTGTACTGAATCTTTACTGGTAAATATGTTGGAGCCATTTTTTTTGGTCATTAAATCTTCAAGAACTTAATTTATTAGGGACACTATTCTCTCCATATGCGTGTACCATAATATAGCCAATCTCCTTTTTTTCAGATTTGGATTATTTCCAAACTCTTTGTGATTAGAAATGCTGTTATGACAGACAGCTTTATTCATAAACTTGTGTGCATGGCTAGAGCCCTTGGAAGGATATCTCCCAGTTAAGAGCCTCCATTGGGATTTTACTGGATAGAAGTGGAGAGACTGACATGTAATTCACTATCTGCTGTAAGTCATTGTCATAAAAAGTGACAGTTGAGGGACAGAACAGAATTATCTTTATGTGATCTCAGGAGAAATCAGAAGAAGCTGAACGAGAGATACTTGTTATCAGAGCTTAAAGCTTCCCATAACCACCCAGCAGGCCTACTCCTTATGTCCCTGCTCCAGGCATCTTCTACAGCTGAGCCTCTTTCCCCCAGTTATCTTCTCTGACTTTTGTGTTTCGTTATCACTGGCACATGGCATTGGAAAGCCAGTGGATGGTGGAGGGCCATATTCTTATGGCTCCTAAAGAGGTTCAGGTAAGAATACCAGAGATGGAGAAGGAAGAAACTAAACACAAGTCAGCTTACAGGAAAGTGAAAGGTGGATTTTTCTCAGTACAGATACTTTTTTACCTTAGCTCCTTTCCACCCGATCGGAACTCCCATCTCTGAGACTGCTCAACCAGAGGCTTACAGGAATACAGCTTTGGATTCTTTGTAATCAATATATACTGGAAGATGGCATAATGCAGGTGAATTTCCCATTAGTGAACCAACCAGGAGAGAATTTTGAAAAGTGGCCTGGATACCTACTCCAGGAATTTGTGTTTGTTTCAGGCTGTACCTGAGCCCACCCGACTCTCAAGCTATCTCCTCATCTCCCTCTTCCCCTTCACATCAACCTTTTCAAAGGTGTTCTCTACTCATTATCTTCTTTTATCAAATTGCATTTGCTTCATACTTTTAGCACCAAGGTCATGTCATTCACAAATGTAGCATTTATGTGTTATTTAAAGAACAATAAAACAAATGCCTGTTCTGATGGTTAATTTTGTGTGTCAACTCGACTGGGCCACAAAGTGCTCAGATAATTGGTCAGAATGATTTTAGGCGTGTCTGTGAGGGGGTTTCTGGGTGAGGTGAAGACCTGAGTTGGGAGACTGAGTAAAGAAGATTGCCCTTGCCAGTGTGGACAGGCCTCATCAGTCTGTTGAGTGGAACAAATTCTCTCTGCCTGATGGTAACGAGCTGGGACATCAGTTGCCTACTACCTTTGAATTCCCTCTGAGACTAACCCCATTGGTTCTCAGGCCTTTGGACAGCCGATCTTGGGTCTTGTTTGCCTCCACAATCACGAGAGCCAATTCTTTAGAATAAATCTCCACGTATATCCTATTTATTGAGTTTCTCTGGAGAATCCTGACTGGCACCCTCCTGTATTTAAGAATCAGGACATTACCAGGAACTCGGAGTGTCTGTTGTAGCCCTCCCTGGTGTTATCCAGTAGCCTCAGCACTATTCTTTTCTTTCCTTTAGACTTTTACCAGAAAATCACTTATTCTGTGAGCTAACGCAGAGGCTCAGATTATCAGATTGGTCGATAGATCAGAGATCTTGTTACCTAGCTGTGCTAATCTAGTTATGCTAATCATTTCAAGAATACAGACTTAAGAGATGCAGAGGGACCAAGCAGGTGTCTGTCTTAGTCTTTTCGTCATGGACCTTGGGCCCAGAATAGACAAGGTCTCCAAGTGTGGGGTCACAGGTCCCCCCGCCCGGTGAGTAGCATTCCCTTATGAGACATTACTTCATAGCTCAGAGAGTCGTGGCTGATGAGGCCATTGATCTACACTTACTTACCACAGGTATCCTTAGCCAGGTGACCCTTAGCCAGTCCTGTCCTGGTAAGGGCTTTCCAGAAACAAGAGCTCTCATTTTAGCAAGTATCACAAGGTTGTTTATTAAGTAGTCTGGTTATTGGCATACTTAACAAAAGACTAGAAGGGGTCACTTGCCTTTTTTCTTTCTCCAGAGGCATTGCTCTGTAAAAGGAGTGGTCATAGGCCAGCTGTTTTAACTCCTTCCTCCCAGTCTGGATCCCTAAACAACATATGTTTAATTACGTCTGTTCTCAAACTTTTTATAAAGGGAAATATGTCATTGTACCCTTTTATAGTTTTCTCATTCGTTTATTGTTTTTTAAACCTACCCATGTTGCAGCACTTGGCTGGCTCAGTCGGCTAAGGGTCTACAGACTCTTAATCTCAGCTCAGGTCAGGATCTCAGGGTTGAGAGCCCAAGCCCTGTGCTAGAGCCAACTTAAAAAACAAACAAACAAACAAACAAACAAACAAAACCTGGGGCACCTGGGTGGCTCAGTGGGTTAAAGCCTCTACCTTCGGCTCAGGTCATGATCCCAGGGTCCTAGGATGGAGCCCCGCATTGGGCTCTCTGCTCAGCAGGGAGTCTGCTTCTCCCTCTCTCTCTGTCTGCCTCTCTGCCTACTTGTGATCTCTGTCTATCAAATAAATAAATAAAATCCTAAAAAAAAAAAAAAAGAAAACCTACCCATGTTATTGTGTGGCATACTCACTTACTCATTTTACTGCTGGTGAATGTATGACAGTTTATTTACCCTCTGTTCTCGTAATGGATGTTGGTTGGTTTGTGGTGTTGTTGCCCTGACAGTGTTGCTGTTGAGTCATCTTGTACTTTCCTTTTTGTGGATATATGCAAAACTTTTTTGTGTAAGTATCAGTTTTATTCTTGCTTTATAAAAATATTTTTTTTCCGATGTTCTGTTTCTTCTTTTTTTTTGTTATGTTAGTCACCATACAGTACATCATTAGTTTTTGATAGTGTTCCATGATTCATTGTTTGCATATAACACCCAGTGCTCCATGCAATGCGTGCCCTCCTTAATACCCACCATCGGGCTCACTGATCTCCCCACCCCCCTCCCCTCTAAAACCCTCAGTTTGTTTCTCAGAGTCCACAGTCTCTCGTGGTTGCTCTCCCCCTCAGATTTCCCCTCCTTCATTTTTCCCTTCCTTCTCCTAATGTCCTCCATGCTATTCCTTATGTTCCACAAGTAAATGAAACCATATGATAAGTGACTTTCTCTGCTTGACTTATTTCACTCAGCATAATCTCCTCCGGTCCCGTCCATGTTGATGCGAAAGTTGGGTATTCATCCTTTCGGATGGCTGCGTAATATTCAGTTGTGTATATGGACCACATCTCCTTTATCCATTCATCTGTTGAAGGGCATCTTGGCTCTTTTCCCAGTTTGGCTACTGTGGACATTGCTGCTATGAACACTGGGGTGCATATAGCCTTTCTTTTCGTTACATCTGTATCTTTGGGGTAAATACCCAAGTACTGCAATTGCCGGGTCATAGGGTAGCTCTATTTTCAACTTTTTAAGGATTATCTATAGTAAATAAATGTTCAACATTTGCAAATCAATCAGTGTGATAGAACAAATTAATAAGAGAAGAGAGAAGAATCACATGGTCCTCTCAATTGATACAGAAAAAGCATTTGACAAAATAAAGCATTCTTTCCTGATTAAAACTCTTCAGAGTATAGGGATAGAAGGAACATTCCTCAATTTGATAAAATCCATCTATGAAAAACCCATAGCAAATACCATTCTCAATGGGGAAAAGCTGAGAGCCTTTCCCTTAAGATCAGGAACACGACAAGGATGCCCACTCTCACTTTATAAAAGTCTTTAGAAATTTGTGTCCTCTCTGATGATTTGCTAGAATTCCCTTAGGAATTCTATTGTGTGGGCCTGTGTGAAGAGGAGTGTGTCCATATGTGAGTGTGTGTGTATCTGCATGCGTGTGCTGGGGGCACAGGAGAAAATCTTTGGCGACTCCGTATCTTTACTGGGATCAATTTTGCTAAATTATATTTTACTAGGAAATCATTCATTTCTTTTGGATTTTAAATGGATTAGCAGAAAGACATATAATCTCCTATGAATGTTTTTAACTTTCTGTGTCAGTGGATATTTTCTCTTTGATATTTTATAATTTTTTTTGTAATTCTAGAGAAAGTAGTAGTTTTGTCTATTTTGTTTTTTAAATAATAATTTTGACATATATGATTTGCACTGCTTTTCTGTTTTCAACTCAAAACTTTTTTTAAATTTATTTTTATAGATTTATTTATTTATTTTGAGAGAGAGCGAGAATGCAGGGAGGAGAGGCAGAGAGAGAACAAGAATCTCAAGCAGACTCCCCATGAATGTGGCCCAGAGCGCAGCATGGGGCTCTATCTCACCACCCTGAGATAATGACCTGAGCCAAAATCAAGAGTCAAACACTCAACCTACTGAGCTACCTGGGGGCCCCTCAATGCTTGTTTTTAAAATCAAGGTACAGTTGACATACAATATCCTATTAGGTATACATCATAATGATTCAATCGTTTTGTACATTATGAAATGATCCCAGGATAAGCCTACTTATCTTCCACTGTACAAGTTTATTACAATATTATTGACCATATTCCCTATGCTGTACATTACATCTCCATGACTTATTTATTTTATAACTGGAAGTTTATACCCCTTAATTCCCTTCATATATTTCCCCCACCCTCTGAGCCCATCCTTACTCTGGTAACAGCTTGTTCCTTGTATCTGTGAGCCTGCTTTGTTGGTTTGTTTTGTTTTTTCCACATTCCACATATAAGTGAAATAATATGGTATCTGTCTTTCTCTATTGGACTTATTTCACTTAGCATTATACCTTCTCGGTCCACCCATGCTGTTGCAAATGGCAAGATTTCATTCTGTTTTATGGCTGAGTAATAGTCCATTGTGTGTATACACCACATCTTCTTTATCCATTCATCTGTCAATGGACACTCAGGTTGCTTCCATATCTTGGCTATTATAAATAAAACTTCAGTAGACATAGGGGTGTCTATATCTCTTTTGAATTGGTATTTTCATTTTCTTTGGAGAAATACCCAGAAGTGGGATTGTTGGGTCAAATGGTAGTTCTATTTGTAAATTTTTGAGGAATCTCTGTACTGTTTTCCAGAGTGTACCAACTTATGTTCCCACCAACAGTACACAAGGCCTCCCATTTCCCCACGTCTTCACCAACACATGTTATTTCTTGTCGTTTTAATAACAGCTGATTCTGACCCGTGTAAGGTGATATCTTGCTGTGGTTTTGATATGTTTCCCTGATGATTCGTGATGCTGAGCATTTTTCATGTTTGCTGGCCATCACTATGTTTTCTTTGGAAAAATGTCTAAGCCCTCTGCTCATTTTTTAATTGGGTTGTTTGGGAAGTTTTGGAGTTTCTTGATATCTTTTGGATATTAACCCCTTACTGGATGTATAATTTGCAAACACCTTCTCCCATTCAGTTGGCTGCCTTTTTTGTTTTGTTGGTGGTTTCCTTCGCTGTACAAAAAGCTTTTTAGTTTGATGTAATCCCATTTGTTTATGTTTGCTTTTGTTCACCTTGCCTGAGGAGACTGGTCCAAAAAGATTCTGTTGAGGATGATGTCCAAGAGCTGTTGATGTCCAAGAGATGTTCTAGGAATTTTGTGGTTTGGGGTCTTATATTCAAGTCTTTTCTCCATTTTGAATTTATTTTTGTGTGTGATACAAGGAACTGGTCCAGTTTCATTTTCTTGCTTGTAGTCTTCCAGTTTCCTATCACAATTTATGGAAGAGCCTGTCTTTTCCCCCATTGTATATTCTTGCCTCCTTTGTCAGAGGTTTATTGATGGCTTTATTTCTCTTCTATTCTATTGATCTATGTATCTGCGTTTGTGCCAGTATCATACTGTTTTGATTACTGTAGCCTTGTAGTATAGTTTGAAATCAGGGAGTCTGATGACTACAGCTTTGTTTTTCTTTCTCCAGATTGCTTTGGCTATTTGGGGTCTTCTGTGGTTCCATAGAAATTTTATGATTATTTGTTCAACTTTGGCGAAAATGCCATTGGTATCTTGATGGAGATTGCATTGAATCTTTAGATTACTTTGGGTAGTAGGGACATTTTAACAGTATTCTTCCAGTCCGGCAGCATGGTATATCTTTCCATTTATTTGTGTCGTCTTCAATTCCTTTCATCGGTGTTTTATAGCTTTTAGAACATGGGTTTTTCACTGCATTTGGTTAAATTTAATTCTAGGTATTTTTTTGGATGCAATCATAAATGGGATTGTTATCTAATTTTTCTTTCTGATACCTCATTATTAGCATATAGAAACATAACCCATTTTGTATACTAATTTTGTATGCTGTAACTTTACTGAATTCACTTATTCTAATCTTTTTTTTTTTCTTTTTGGTGGAGTCTTGAGGTCTTTGTATAGTATCATGTCATAAGTAGTGATGCTTTTATTACTTCTCCCTTTCCAGTTTAGAAGCCTTTTATTTCTTTTACTTGCCTAATTGCTGTGGCTGGGACACCAAATACTATATTGATTAAAAGTGATGAGAGCTGGCATCCTTGTCTATTCCTGATCTTAGAGGAAAAGCTGTCAGGTTTTCACTATTGACTGTGATGTTAGCTCTGTGTTTGTCTTCTATGGCCTTTATTATATTGAGGTATTTCCTTTTATACCTACCTTTGTAAGAATTTTCACTATAAATGGATATTGAATTTTTGTCAGATGCTTTTTCTGTACCAGCTGAGATGATCATATGATTTTTATCCTTTGTTAAGGTGACGTATGCTGTTGATTGATTTGTGGATGTTAAACCATCTTTGCATCCCTGGCATAAATCCCCCTTGAGGATGGTGTATTATCCTTTTAATGTATTGCTGAATTTGGCTTGCTAATATTTCGTTGAGGATTTTTGCAGTGATGTTCATTGGGGATATTAACCTGTAGTGTGTGCATGTGTGTGTGTGTGTGTGTGTGTGGTCTTTATCTGGTTTTGGCATCAGGGTAATGCTGGCCTCAGAAAATTCGTTTAGAGGTGTCCCTTCCTCTTCAACTTTTTATCTTTATAATTTTCTTCTTTACTTCTCTTTCAATTTACTTTGTTGTTATTTTTCTAGTTTTTTGGATTGATTATTTATTTCACTTCTTTACTTTTTGTTAACCATCCTCATGTTCCTTGACCGTAACCTACCTGGTGATGTTGTATTCTTTTTTTAAAATATGGTGTTGGAATTCTGTTTATTACTACCTTATTTAGGAGTTGTACACAAGTACTCTTAAGTGTAAGAGTAACTTAAGTGTAAGTGTAACTCATCCTCCCTCCACCTCTTCTCTTCTTCTCCTTCTCTTTCTATGCCATTTTTATCAGGCGGGGCATCACTGTTTTGCTAGCCTTTTGAAAGAATCATGGTAGTGTTCGTTAGGTGACTCTTGTGTGTTGCGTCTGTATTTCTGGTGACTAAGGGTACAAATGGCTCCAGGAAAGCTCTCTGATCTTTCCTCCTCAGTGTCCTCCCCTGGGACCTTCTCTGATCTCCCTTGCAGTGTTGGGGTTTCCTTATCAGACCTCCTCTCTGTCTGTGTGGCCTGTTTAGGTTCACCGAGTGATCTCAGCAGCTTTTGAGGCTGGTGGCTGATATTTGACCTTGAGCTTTTGCCAAGGCGCATGGCTGCCCGCTTTTCTGCCTGCTTCTCTTCTTGTGTTACATTCATTCACAGGGCCCTGGTATATATCATATACTGTACTGGGGCTAAAAATACAGAGAAGTTCTGTCTCTGTCCAAGGAACATTAAACCTGTAGTCTAAGACAAGTAGCATATTCTTCCAGCAGCTAAATGTAACAGTGCGGAGGGACATAGATGGGGCCTGAGGTGCTCTGTGCTGGACACGGCTGCTTAGAAACTGCACACGACATGGAACCAGCCCAAACTGAACTTCATTCTTCTCCCATGAAGAAGATAAAAATCCTCTATCACTGTTCATTTCTCCACTTCTATAAGCAATAGAGTCTCCCATGTTACACACATAGAAGTATCTTAGACTCCTTTTTTTTCTCTCCTCTGCACCCTCCCCTCCCATTTAGAAATCTGATTGCTGACAACCTTACTTTCTTCTCCATTCCCCTAGCTCTGATCCTTTTGTTTCTTACCCGGATTATTATGATATCTTTTCATTCATTTGTTCTTCTGTGTATTTGCGTCCTCAGCACCACTTCATTGAGTACCTACTATGTTCCAGGCCCTATTCCAGACCCCAGAACATAGCAGTGAGCTAGACGGATAAGACCATTGCCTTCGGGGAGTGCATACTCTCATGGGGTGCGGACAGTGGCCAAGTGCATGAATTAGCTGAGAATCAGAAGCCCCAGTCATGTTGCTAGAGAGAGGCAGGATGAAGTAGGGGTGAGAAAGTGAGGCAGGGGTGGGGAAGACAGCTTCTGAGAGGGCCTAAAGAAGGATAGTGATGGAAGGCAATGCAGGGGAGGAGTTCTGGCTTGGCAGGTGCAAAGGGTCAAAAAGAGGTTGGTGTGACTGGAGGAGTCAGGGTCTGGGAAAGCAGCATGACCTGAGCCTGGAGAGGCTGGCGTCCTGCAGGGGCTGCATCCCAGGGAGGCCCCTCAGTTTTCTCCCCTGGCCTAACTCCCAGCAACTGAAGAAAGGATCCTCCTGACAGTCAGATCTGACTATGGCATTCCTCCGTTTAAGAGAACAAACTCTCAAGTAAGCAGATGAGTGAATGAATACATGAGAAACCTTTTCTGTGGCCAGCAGGATGGAGCCCAGATACCTTGAGTTGGTACAGGGACCTACATTATCCGTAGCCTCTATAATCCTGTGGCCTTGTCTCTAGCCACCTCTACGATGTCTCTGAAGTCCCCTCCTGTCTCTGGAACACGGAAGGCAGGTCTTTGTCATGGCGAGCAGGGGGCTTTCTCCTTCATTCTCTCTTCTTTGTCTTGACTTCTTCCTTCCTGTTCTCACAGTTGGCAAATTTCTACTCCTGTAGGGGTCACCATAGTTGTCCCCTCATCCACAAGACCTTCATGGCAAGACAAAAAGGAGTCCCGGCTGCCTGTCCCCTGCTCTTTGCTCACACCTTAAGTGAACTCGCTCTGACCCTACCTCGGACTGGGGACAGGACAGGCTTGTCTGTCAGCCTTCCTTTGAGCTGCTACTCTGAGGCATGTCCCATTTCTCTCTTTGGCCCCAGGACCCAGCAGTGTGCCTGTCAAGAGTAGACATTCAACAGGTACTCAAATGAAGATCTTTTAAATATCACTTGTTTTATGGACTGTATTTGCCAGAAGCCCAGTTGAAGAAAGGGTGTGATTTAATCAGAATGCAGCTATCTTAAAGGAAAGATGCCTTGAGTGGTAGATACCTCAAGGGGACAGCTCGATGACTGGTATACTGGGCGGAGGCAGGGTTTTTATTCCTTTCTGAAAGTGAATGTTTTGAAAAATATTTACTGCCACAGGACAACTAAATTCAGTATCTGCAGGGACAGCAAGGAGGTCCATATACAGAGCCAGGCTTTTCCTCACAAAAGACTATGAATGTTTTCATGTAATTGTAGAGAACTTGGTTGGGCTTCTAGAAATCTTCCTAATAGTGGAGAATGTCTGGTGACCACATGTCCTGGACTTTCTGGGGACAGGCCCAATTCCATGTAATTTAAATCCATTTCAGAGAGGTGTTTAATTCTTGTTTAATTAAATTTATTTTGATTTTTATAGCTCTATATAAGTTTTCAAATATATAAATTCAGGATTCAAAATATGAAATCTTTTGTCAGATTCTATGTTCTAAGTTTTGATTCTAAAAATGTGGTCCTGGTAATGGAAAAGCATATTAAGGCTGAAGACTTTGGGGGTGAGAGTGTGATAATGTGATTTATTTTAAGAAATATGTATTTGGTCATTATCCTCATTTCTGGCTCACAGCTCCCCAAACCCTTGTAATTTCCCAAGTGTTAAGAGTGATAAAGGTATATTTTGTTATGTTAGTGAGGTGGCTTTTGGAAAGCACTTAACAATGGGGACTGGTTTGTCAAAGGAGGACAGGGATGTGATGAAGTGGTTGGAATTTTCAGTCCCAAGCCTGACCCCCTGGGGCTGGAGGGGTGGAGCTTGGATCAGCCAATGGCCAATGACTTGTCAATCATGGCTACATCATGAAGCCTCCATAAAAACCCAAGAGGACAGCTTTTTGGTCTACTTTGGAGAACTTTCAATCTTGGGGAAGCAGAATGCTCCCACATTCCACCAAGTTCCATGAGGACAGAAACTCCTTTGTTTGGGAACTTGCCCTATGTATCTCTTAATCTCGCTGTTGATTCATATTTTTTATCCTATCATTTAATAGCCTGGTCAATGTAAGTATTTCCCTGAGTTCTGTGAGCCATGCTAGGATATTCATTGAACCTAAGGAGGAGGTTGTTGGACCCTCCAATGTGGTTGGTCAGAAGTGTAGGTAAGAGCCTGGAGCTTGCAACTGGCTTCTGAATTGGGGTGGGAGGCAGTGGAGCAGTCCTATAGAACTGAACTCAACCTAGAATATTTGATACTGGCTCTGGGGAGATAGTGTCAGAACTGAGTTGAATTGAGTTTAACTCTTAGACACCCTGCAGATGTCCAAAAATTGCTTGACCCCCTAGTATTGGAATTGGGTCCAAAGACCCTGAAAGAGAGGGGTAGCTATGAATGTTAGGGATCATTAACTAATAAGTCCAATCTCTTAAAGTCCTTTCATATCATAGGTGATTTTTAAAATGTATGTCCATTACCATTGCCGCATAGCCAGCAAGCCCAAAACAGTGACCTAATACAGCAATTTTCCTCGTGATTTTGTGAGTCAGACATTTGGGCCTGGTTCAACCGAGAGTCTCATGCTGCTGCAGTTATCTGGTGGCTTGACTGGGGCTGCGTGTTCTAGGATGGCCTCATTCACTTGGTTTGGCTTTAGGTGCTGACCCTTGGCTGGGCTATGTATCTTTAGCAGGCTAGCCCACACCTCTTCACAGGGTAGCAGCATTTTAGACGGGCCGGTCCCAATGTACAAACACCTTTCAAGCCTTATTTGCCTCATGTTTGCTGATGTCCCGTTGGCCAAAGCAAGTCCCATGGAAAATGGACTCAGTGTAGAGGGGTGGGTACACAAGAATGAGGAAACAGGGAGGCATGGCTCTCTGGGCGCCCAGCACTGTGACCATCTCCTACAAGCTGCCGTTGGCATAGTTGCATCTTGAAGTGGTGCCAGCACTGGCATCCACTGCACCTAAAAGCTGAACCAAGATCTATAGGTCTAGATGTATATGTAAAGGATTAAGAGGAAGGTGTGAGATAGCAGTAGGGAACAAGAGTAATCTGTGATGCAATGATGGCCGCCTGTCCCAACGGTAGTAGTAATATAATGATAGAAACTCAGAGACCTGTGGTAGCTTTTGACTTCCATCAAAAATGTTCACATTGTTGGATAGTTGATGGTATTAAAAAATTAGTTTAAGTGGAACAGTGTTATGATGGTTATGGTTTTTAAAAATCCTTATCTTTTAGGGATATATACTAAAATAGTTACAGATGAAATGATATGATCCGGGATTTACTTCAGAGTCTGGGTTTGGGGGCAGGGAGTGACGTATAAATAACACAAACCTGGATGGGGTTGGTACTTGTTGGACAATCAGGGATGATGAACACATCGAAGTCTTCACAGGCTCTCTCATCCTTTGCGTATGTTTGAAAATTTCCATAATAAAAACTTGAAAAGAGCATCTAGATCATTCTCCAGCCTCAGCGGTGGATGGAAGCTGTCACAGCGCCCTACACTGCTTCTAACCGCTTTCCTAGTCAGGTGGGGTAGAGTATGCAAGCCCTCAGTGCCGGACTGAGAAACCGTTTGCTCTGGGTGTTCGTTATAGACAGTGTTCTACATTTAATTAAAAGAATTAGAAGGTGTTTGCTGAGGGGCCCAGCAAGTGAAATGCTTCCTCCTTAGGGAGAGACGAGAGATTTCCTGGGACATTGTCGAACTCATCTTGGGTTTGGTGGAGGACGCTCGTTGCCCATGTAGTTAATTAGATCCGACACCAGAGATTTGGAGGAAGAGGCGTGGTAAGCGCTGTTCTCTCCAGGTCTTGGCCAGCTCTGCACGTTCTTGACTAATTTGTTGTGCTCCCTAGAATCTAAATAAATGGGCACTCCCACCGTAGCCTTGCATGGGAAAGGAAAGCCTCTCTTCCTGTCTCTGGTGGATAGTGGTGACTCTACGATTCTTCTTGTAAAAACAAAATCATGAGTGAACACCGGGCCCAAATTTTATGTTACACAGTTGCTCTCTGTGAGGCCTAAAGCTGCCACTGAACCGACTGGGATTCTGTGCTCCATGACTACCCTTCTGTGTGCCCCTTTCTTTCTTTTAAAGAGATAGATGTTTTGCTGAGGTTCTGAACTTTAGAAGCCCCCATTAAAATTTGTTTTATGGGGTTGCTTTGATAATTTTTCCAGATTTTTCTTTTCATTTAAACTTCTTGATTGTCGCCATCTTCTCTGACAAAAGGCAGTTAAAGTGGGTTTTGCTCTGTGCTGTGTGCACAAAGCTTCTCTCTGAAAGGAGCTGTGAGAGGCATGCTATTTGATCCTTGGATACCTGAGGTTAGACAAGGAATTAGAAATATCTGAACTCTACTTTATTCCCTAATCTTATCGTCCCAAATGTGTGCTTAATAAGAAGCAGAATCAATACTTTGGGTCAGAATAAGTTCAAATGGTCTAGAATTTTTATATCTAAAAAATGAGGAAAAACAATTGGTTAGAAATACTTTAAAATGCCATCCTTCATTAGAAGTACAATTTTTCTCCAACTTCGTCAGAGAATGCCATTTAAAGTGCTAATGCGGAGGGGCGCCTGGTTGGCTCGGTGGGTTAAGGTCTCTGCCTTCGGCTCGGGTCGTGATCCCAGGGTCCTGGGATCGAGCCCCGCGTCGGGCTCTCTGCTCTGCGGGGAGCCTGCTTTCTCCTCTCTCTCTCGGCCTGCCTCTCTGCCTACTTGTGATTTCTCTCTGTCAGATAAATAGATAAAATCTTTAAAAAAAAATAAAGTGCTAATGCGGAGATGATAAACGTGATTAACCAAATGCATCATTTCTTTCTTAGTTCTTGCAGTGATGTTGGAGGGGCGACCCCTAGGAAACAGACTTTCCAATGATATTTTACTTCAGTTTTTTCTAATGACATTTTATAACCATGCCTTTTCTGATCTGTTACCAACTGTTACCTCAAACCTCCCAAAATTATGTCTGACTAGTAAATTCTGGGAGAACAAATAGTCAAAATATTATTAAATTGTCTTCCAATACCTGAGAGTGTGTTATAAAATGTATCTGGAACAAAGATGGAGTTTTCACTAAATCTATCTTACCCAAAAGCTAGAGCAGGAGGAAACTGGAGATGGGAGGGAGAAAGGGGGTGGTGCACCCCTGTGAAACAGGGCACCTGTCCCAGGTGTTCATCCCCGGGAACTGGGATGAGGGTGGTCCACCTGGCCTTGACACAGTCAAGCTCACCTTGCTAGATGAGCACAGGGGCCCAAACCTGGGGCATGGGGACCACTGATTTTGTTCTAACTGTGGTTTTCTACAGACAGGTGATATGAAAACCATATTGCATGGTCAGCCAGTCTGGGTCTCCATTCTCTGCCCTGTCAGGACTGAGCTGTGAAATGTGACAACAGCTCCTGCAGGGCCAGAGAACTGGCATCTCTGGGGGGTGCAGGACCGTGGAACTCCTTAGTTGCCGAGTCAGAGATACTGCACTGCTGGACTTGGCTGGGACGGGCCCAGCCATGCCGTTTCTGTGCGGTGGGGGGATCTGTGGCCATCCTGGGCCCCTGCATCTGACAGCCTTGCTTGGGGAAGGATGAACCTATTTATTGAGTACCAGCCACATAACTCATCTCTATAGAAGCTGTTCTTAAGGCAGTCCCACAAATGCAACACTGTTATCCTCACGGGGCCAGCTGGAGAAAAGGCAACTAATTAGCTGCAGGTCTCAGCTGGCTGGAGAGAGGCACTCCAGCATGCAGGCGAGGTCTAGGCAGCCACAGCTTGTGTCCCGCCTACTGTCCAGTTTTAGTGAGGGCGGGCACAGAGCCCACTTACGGGAGCTGGCAACACAGGCAAGCGTCGCCCCTGGCCGGGAAGAGTGGGCATGGGTAAGGAGGGAGCCATGGCAGAGCCCAGGCCGACGGCCGCAGCACCCAAACCGAGGCCGCTGTAGAGCAGGACCCAGGATGGAGCGAGATTAAGAGATGGCCGAGCTGGGCCTCTGCAGAGGGCGCCAACTAGGAGCAGGACTAAAATACCCTTTGGAGGAGGGCAGAGGTCCGGGGGTGTGGTGCCAGCTGGCTCGGGTTACCGCGGGAAGTTCAAAGTGGCCAAGTGTAAGGCGGTTATTCTTCTGGCCAAATATGCGTTACTTTTAAGAGGAGATTCAAAACAAAACGACGGCTTGAGAGGTAAGGTCTATCTCTGGTATGTATTTTTGTGACGAGCCTATGTTGGCTCTCTTGTGTTACTTCAGGCTCCAACTGCACTCTGGGGACCAGGCCCGGGGGAGGGTAGCCCCCTCGCTGCAGTGCCCGGGGGGAGGCGGGGAGGCGCTGACCTCAGGCAGTCCCGGCTGCTGCAGGGCCCTCTGCGTCAGATCCCCGGCTGAGGCCAGCTCGGCTCACCTGCCTCTGGTGGCTCTCGCCTCCAGCCAGAATCCTTGCTGTGGTGTGTCGGGAAGCGAGCTCAGGAATGATCAGGCACTCGAGGGCCTCCTGCGGCTGGGCTTCAGGACAGACCCTTCCTTCTGGACCAGAGCAGAGCAAAGGGGGAGCCGGGAGAGCTGCAGCCTGGGAAGGGACAGTGCTGGGCTCCAGGGTAAAGAGCCTGTCTAGTTACAGAGTCCTTCTCGGGATATCTGTGGGGTTTTCCCTCCCCATTTGACTGGGAAAGTAGACAGCGGCAAGCCTCTTTCAGTTTGCAGACTGCACTTGGGCACGCCTGTGGTTGTGAAGATCTTGTAGAGAAGCGGAGCTAGCAGGATGGAGAGGATGGAAAGTCTCCTTAGAGGGAGCCTGAAATGCAGTTCAAGAGGTTGTCACGTCTGACCTTGCCCTGGGCGCTCTCTGCTTTTTCAGGTGGCATTGCGGCTGGAGGATGGCGATGAGAGCGCGGAGCCGCCCCCCAGCGGGCGCCGGGACCGCAGGAGGGCCAGCGTGTGTTCCGGTGGCGGCAGCGGCGGCGTTGCGGGCGAGCAGCGGGGCCTGGACCGCAGGCGCAGCCGCAGGCACTCCGTGCAGAGCACCCCGAGTCCCCTGTCGGCCCCCACCAGTCCCTGCTCCCAGGCGGCTCCTGGCTTCAAGCCCAGTCAAGTACGAGAGCACTGTGAAAAGTAAGCATCACCCCAGCTCTTGTGAGGGGCGTGAGGACCCCGGAGAGGTGGGAGGGGTCACAACCCTGCAGGGACCCACCACCCCACCCTCCCTGCCGGCCACACAGCCTCTCCTGACTTGCTCCCCGCCTCTTCTCTCTCCTTAAAACATCACCCCCAGAGGCCCTTGGAATGTCCCCCTGGCAAGGTAGTCCTGGCGATAGGCATAGATTTGATCTTACCAACCCCACGAGCTCTTCTTCACACATTTGTGCTTTGATAGTCCTATCTTGTTTAATATCTGTTCAGAAAATCTGTGCTTTATCAAATGGAAAAGAATCCAAAACACAAAACATTGTAGAAACAAATTGTGCGCCCTCCTGAAAATGTAAGATCCTACGTCTTGAAATACTTTGCAGCAATGCATGGTTGAGGGTAATTTTAGTTAAATAGAATAAGCCTGTTTGAATTAAATCGACAAAATATAGAAACATATATGTACATATACATTGCTTTATATTCATAGGAGTAGATAATATATAAATATATATGTAGATTTCAGGAAGTGCTATTACGGTCGTTTTTTTAATCATTTAGCAAACACTTTTTTTGCGTATCTGTTATAGGCCAGGACTTTCTGATACAGTGAAGATATAAGGTATGATCTCTGCCCTTCTCAGGCTCACATGTGGGCTGGGAGAAAGTAAGGATGAGGAAGGTAGATAGGAAGTAATAGAAAGGTTGACGATCTCATGAGAAATTTTATATATATATATATATATATATACACACACACACACACACACACACACACACACACACACACAAAGTAATAAATTTTGACAAAACCTATAGGAACTTAGAAATGGCTCGGTAAAGCAGAGGGGCAGCCAAGTGGATGGCCATGCTGTTCTGGGGTCTGAGTCCACTGCTATCTTCCCGAGTGAATGCTGTCCATTCACGAGGATGATGGAGCTCTGTGGACCCATCCATGCCAGCCAGGTCCACCTGGACGGCCTGGTACACTGGTTTGCCAGTGCGTCCCCTCCTACTGCTGGCACATGGGAGCTCTGCTTACATCATTTGGCTGCAGCATTTTCTGTCATCATGGAAATCCACCTGGGAGCCACATGTAGGTCAGGAGGCTGCCTGAAGTAGAAAATAACTCAGAATAAGTTAGGTGCCTTTAAGAGAGTGACCAAGTTATGTCCCTTCCTAAGGGAACACCCGCCCTCGTCTTGAGAGATGCCCCGAGCAGTCTGGTACTCACAGGATCCCTTGAGGATGAGCTGGCCGTGCCTTGGGGTGCCTCCTGTCATAGAAGGAGAGGAGGGCCTGAGTCCAAGAGTGATGTGCAAGCCTATCCGTATTGACACTCTTCTCTAGCACATAACTATCCATCTACAGATTATTCTGTTTCTAAGGGTTTGTGTAGAGCAACCTCTATTATAATGGAAGGAAGATGAAAACTTCTAAAGAGACTGAGGAATGAGAAGGTCTACCATGAACGTTGTTGCCCCTTGTGGTCTAAGATCTTCAAGAAATTTAGACAGTGCTCAAAGGGCATGTAACATTCTCTTCAGCACTGCTGCTAGCTAATGGCTTCGGAAATTAACACAGAGAGAAGTATGTACAGTGGGCTGAAAATCTATATGTAAAATCAGCCCAGAGGACAGTCCTCTGGAGTCCTTATCCACAGCACTTGGTGTTCTCTTGTTCTGTCCGACTTGTGTCATGTAGATTCCTGGTCTGTTTCTTGCTGTTACGTTGTCAAAGGTGCCCATGTTGTGAGCTCAGGCAACCATGCCTTGTGACAAGTTGGCAAGGACGGCAGCAACGGAGTGGACCATCCTGGGCATAGTTGACAGTTTCAAGGTGCGGGGCTTGGCGGGATCTGGCACGGGAAGCTACACATGACAATTTGCACTCTTCTTGTCTCATTCCTTTCAATTAGGACTGCATTTTCATTTTACTGAAATGAGTACGTTGATGTAAATTTATAGCATTTATTTGAGAAGAACATGCTTTCCCGCTTGTAAAGACATAACATTGTACAGATTGATTATGAAGTGGCTTTATCCATGAAGCCTGTTGGAGGGATTTTGCCCTCTGGTCCCAAACCAACAGTACAGTTTTGGCAGTGGTGGGAGTGGGAGGGAGGGAAAGGGTGACGGGAAGCCGAATGGGAAATGATCCCGGCGTGCATAGCTTAGTCACCTGCTCCACATCTGTGCCTCCAAGTGGTACGTTAAAATCAAGTAGTTCATTGTGCCAGACAACCCACAGACCTTGAAAGACACAGAAGCATACCTGACCTAGACCGCTCTTCATCTATGGGAGCATTCTGGCCCTGCTCCCTGCTGACTTGTAGCAACATGCCTTGCATATGGCACATAGGAATTTTAGACTGGATTTTATAATTCTGACCCAACTAGTGCCAGCACCTCTGAAGGGAAGATGATAGGAACATGTCAGAGGTTAGAGATTCATGTTCTCCCTAAAATGTGTATGGCATTCTCCACTCAAATGGTCCTTTAACGTCATACAGAATTCTCATGGTGGTCCTCTATAGGATCTAGGAGGATGAGCGTCTTCATCCTCATTTTACAAGTGAGAAAACAGGGGCTTGGTGCCTTGTGATAAGCCCAGAACTAAGGGGCTTGAGTTCTGGGTTAAACACAAGTCTTTGGCCCTTGCCTTTCAATGTCCAAAATCACACAGAATCACTTCCCAACCCACCATCTCTAACCACAGTCCCTGAATGAGAAGGAATTTTATTTACATACTATGTAGATATATTTTTTTGATGTAAATATAAAAATTTTAAGAGATGAAAAGGAGAAAATTTCAAAGTCTCCTTATGTTGTAAGCCTGCTGGGCTCTGTGCTTTATTCCAGTAAGGACTAAGACTCAAAGCACAGATTGGTTTGCTTTAGTTTCTTAAGAAATAGAACTCTACACTCAGCCTTTATCAAATAAGGGATAAGTTTATGGTTATTGGTCATCTGTCACCTAAAAGCATCTTTTTTTTTTTCTTTGAAAGAGAGCACATTAGTGCAAGGGGTGGGGGGTGGGGGAAGGGTCAGAGGGAGAGAGAGAGAATCTTAAGCAGGCTCCATGCCCAGTGTGGAGCCCACGGGCTCTATCTCACAACCCTGAGATCATGACCTGAGCCGAAATCAAGAGTCAGAAGCTTAGCCCACTGAGCCACCCAGGTGCCCTCAAAATGAAATCCAAAATGTAAGTGTAAAGATAAAGCTCATCATGGCATATGTAGCCACAAAAGATGCTTTAAGGGGCGCCTGAGTGACTCAGTCGGTTAAGCACCTGACTCTTAATTTTCGTCTCAGGTCATGATCTCAGGGTTGCGAGATTGAGCCCTGCATTGGGCTCTGTGCTGAGTGTGGAGCCTGCTTCAGATTCTCTCTCTCCCTCTGCCCCTCGCTTCATACCTCCTGTGCTTGTGCGTGCTCTCTCATCCTTTCTAAAAACAAAACAACAAAAATTCATCTTTGCACTTCTGTCTTTGCACTGGAAGGAAGAAAAATGTTGGTACTTTCATTTTTTACCAAAAAAATTTATTTTTAGCCTCAAATCAGCAAGAGAACCAGTGTTGCTGGTTTAAATTATAAGTATATAATCTTAGGAGAAAAAAGTCTTAAAGCCTAGAGCAGGAGACCTTCCTATGCACTTCCAGGTGCAGACTGTCTCCTCTCTGGGGAACCCCATTCTATCCCTGAACTTTTCTGTTTGTAAGGAGGGTCTTCTGACCTAAATGCACTCCACAATGTTCTAGCTCTATTATTGCTTGATATTCTGTTACATGGATGAAATTTCCCCATAGTGTTTCCCCGTTCATCCTGGTTCTTCCCTCTGTCAGCACACAACAGGGCTTCTTCCTGCTCTGTATGTCAGTCTCTCTGATAACGAACATTGCATGTGACTTAATAATATAAAACCTTTCATCCTGCTGATTTCCACACAACGTTCCAACTCGCGGAGGTAATTTTGACCTTGATTCGGTCACTAACGTTAACAGTTGTGTCATCCAGCCTTCAGTCCTGTGTGTATTTTAATACACATGGAAGAGTGACCTGGCAGGTAGTTGATGATGACAACCAGCTGGGAGCGTATGGCACAGAAGGCTGCCACGTGCCCCAAAGGCAGGGGTTGGAAGCTTTCTCTGTCAGGGGCCAGGTAGTACATAGGTTAAGCTTTTCAGGTCAGACCTTCTGTGTTGCAACATTCAGTGGCATTCTGCCTTTCTAAAAGCAGCCAGAGACAGGTGAACAAATGAGCTTGCTTGTATAAGGACACTGAGGCTGGAATTTTTCACATCATGAAATATTCTTCTGGTTTGTGTTTCAACCACTTAAAAATCTGAAAACCATCCTTAGCAGACAGACTATAAAAATAGGTGGTAAACCCGATTTGGCCCCCGTGCTATCATTGGCCAGCCTCTGTTCTGAGGCGCTGGGTTTCCAGAGGGAGATTGGGAGGGAAATAGATCTGGAATTGGCAAAGAGGGGTCTGTGGGGTGTGAGGAAAGAGCCCATCATGCCGTAGGAGAGGACTAGGGAACAAGGTTGGGAGCAAGGAATAGTCCATGAAGACATTGAGACTATCGGGGGTTTTGCTGAGCACTGCTCGTAAGTTCTCATGGCACCGTGGATGGTTGAGGGGATTGGAAAAGGCAGGAGATGAGTTAGATGAGGGGACAAGCAGAGCCAGCAAGGAGAAGGGGATCTGGCTGTAAGTCCAGGAAAGGTGGGGCTGCTCCAGGAGGTGGAAACAGACTAGAATCAGTCCCAGTGTTCCATTATGATTGTGGTTTTGTCCCTCAGGACATCTGGCCATGTCTAGACCCATGTTTGGTTGCCATATTCGGCACACGGAGTGCTATTGGCACCTGAGTCCAGGGGTGCTACCGAACATTCTGCAAGGCACAGGACAGCCCTCTGCAACCAAGAATTATCTGTCCAAAATATCAGTAGTGCTAAATCTGAGAAATCCCACCTTAAAAGACAGCAAGTCATTTGTTGTAATTTTCCGTCCCTCCTTGGGATGATGCCAAGGTAGGGTGCCTGTTGACCGTTGGAAGAAGGGGGTGTTTTCCTTAGAAGCACATGGAACTCTGTGGATTTTCCTTCAAACGTTTATGTGCATGGGTCAGAGTTGACTTTATTCAGCGAATAGAATTCTCAGTTTTCTTGGCTACCGTACGGAAAGTAGAGTTCCTTTTTTGCTCATTTTTGTTTTAACTCATTTAGCAAAGTTTTACACTTCAAATTCTTAGGGAGTATGCTGAACCCTCTAGGGAAACCAAAGGTTTGACTCGACCTCATGATTTTCTCAGTAGTCCAGATGCCCAGTAAACCCAGTTCCAATCAGCTTTGTATCTATCACATTCCCCCAAATTGACAAAATGGCGCGTGACGCCAGCTGTATTACAAAGCGGCAAGATTGAGTCATGATTCTATGTGATTCTATCATGGAAGCCGTGCTGTTCTGCAGCCAGGCTTAGGAATCTGGGGGAATAGGAACACAGGACAAGCTCCCTAGAGTCGCTCTGACTACCCAGTGCTCCCAGAGCTTCGAGTGGTGCTGAGGACTCAGTACAGGGAAGGAGCAGTAGGCACACACCTCTTGGCTGGTGGTATTATCGACTAGTGGTCAAGAAATGAAAAAAGTTGAATTCAAGAATTGCTCCTTTGTTAGGTAAGTTAGACAAGAAGTAAAAATAAGAGAAAAAAAAGTCTTAATATATGTTGCACTCATTCTAATAGATTGAAAGTGATAAGAAAGTCAGCAGGCCCATGGGGGAGATTAGGGTTGGGGTCAAGGCCTTGAGCTTGCTGCTGGGAGGGACCAGACACGGTAGTTTGACTGTATATATATATCTAGATATATATATATACATCTATATAGATGTATATATATATATACCTGATCCGCAAGCTGCAGGGACATGATGTGGCCTGGCTCTGGCAGGTTCCAGAAAACGCGAAACAGAGAGGGACCGTGCCCACGTGGGCTACAGGCCACCTGTGCTTCAGGGAGGAGGAGTCAGGCTGGGTACAGTGTGGAGACAGAGTGTGGACCCTAGCATCGGGAGCTCAGTCTGAACCTGCCGGCAGAGAGCAGACTGTGGCTCCCGAAGGGCAGAGGAGCACTCAGTGCACACAAGTCCGCCCCATCCCCACCTAGGATGGGAGTACCAACGCTCAGGAGCAGGTGCTTGGCTCCACCACTAACGGCCACGTGTCAACTTAGATACGGCCCCTGGCACCTAGGGGGCACCGACTACATAGCCACTCTGATTTCCAGTAAAAATGATGTAGGATGTAAAGATGCACGGCTATGCAGTGTAAAACAGACCTAGTTGGACCATAGGGTGCAAAGGGGGACCATAATGGCAATTAACAGATGTGACAGTAGCTTGCCTTTCCTGGGCACCTGCTTATCTGCCAGGCCGTATGCTGGGAGCGTCAATGTACTAAGCCCATTTTTACCGTTACCCCACAAGCTAGGTGCTGTTAGGGTCTCCATGTGGCAGGAGGAGAAACTGAGACAGAGTTAAAGGAACGTCCAGAGTCCCACAGCCAGTGGCACTGATTTTAGAGTTCATGGTGGAACTGGTTTTAGAGTTCAAGGGGTCTGCCTCTAGAGTCCCTGTCCTTCAGCATTTTATTCAACTACTTTTTTATTTCCTGTGATTCCATAGAAATAAAACAAATATCCTTGGTACTTGGCAGTTAATAAGCAACTATCAAATACACATTGCCATCTTTTTATATTACCACTTCCAGATTTTCATGTTAGCACATTTAGAAAAGTTATGCTTTAGTGTTCCGTTATATGGGTATACTATAAAAACAGGCTGCCTTCACTCATTTTGCTATGTCTTGATACCAATTTTTTTTCTAGTACTAAACTTTCTGGAATAAGCATACACACATGTATTTATACACATATGTTGGCTTTCTTTTAGGACAGATTCTTAAGGGTGAGATTCTAGATCAAAGGACCTGATATTTTTACTATTGATATCATACCTTCAAAAAGGTGATACCACTTTGCTGTCCCACCCTCTACATGTGACTGACCATTTTCTCACACCATCACCAGCACTGGATGCTTGAGGAGTTGTTCAGAAGTTCAGTGTTTCTGAAAAGTAAATTGTGGTGCCTCAGCATTTCACTGTGCACTTTTTTTTAAAGATTTTTTTGTTTATTTGACAGAGAGAGATCACAAGTAGGCAGAGAGGCAGGCAGAGAGAGAGGGGGAAGCAGGCTCCCTGCTGAGGAGAGAGCCCGATACAGGACTCGATCCCAGGACCCTGAGACCATGACCTGAGCCGAAAGCAGAGGCTTAACCCACTGAGCCACCCAGGCGTCCCTCACTGTGCACTTTTTGACTACTATTGAGGTGGTTCATCTTTAATTGCTTCACTGGCTGTTGAAATTTCCTGAATGTTGCCTGTTTGTATCCTTGGCTCATTTGTCTCCTAAATGGTTTATCTGTTTTAATGAGCAGATACTCTATTTTAACATGGAAATATTCAAATAAAAAGCAGATAGAAGATAAGCATCCTTGATACATTATAGATAATTACTTCTGACTACTATGTCACAAATACTTTTACCTTTTCTATTACTATATTTTCAATTCTGATGTCTCTTGGTGCATGCATAAAACATATTGCTAGGGGGTCCAATTTGTTAGTCTCTTCCTATGCAGCTTTAAGGCGGCATGCTTATTCAGGAGAGTGGATCCTCCTCCTAACCAGCCTCCACTTTGTCCGGGAAAGATGCTTGGCCCTTTCTCCTTCACTATCTAGATGTGTAGTGACCCCAGGAACAGGAGCACTGACTTTGTGCTCGCTATTGTACTGAGCAGTTTGCACGTATTATAAATTATATGAAGAGAGTGGTAGACCCTTCCCCTTTTTACAGGTGAGGAAACTGAGGCACAGAGGTTGAAGAATGGGCCCCAGATCTCACAGGTGTTGGGTGACACGGCTGAGTTGGAATCCATTCATTCCGAGCCCAGAGCATGTGCTCAGAACCAGATATCCCTGGGACTATGCTCTGAACCTATAGAACATGTTCAACAGTAACAACTGTTTTGAGGATGAATCATATTTGCTGAACAAGCAATAATTCAGAGCAAATATTTTCTGTGACTTGGTAATCCTAATGAGCTGTATTGTTACAGTCACTGTTAGATTTTGATCTTGAGATAATCACACTGATTTGCTTGTTCTTTTCAAACATTGGCACTGAAGATGATTCCTAAGGAGTTCTGAAAATGTTCAGAGCAAGAGTTTCAACACTAGAACAAGCCTTCCTCGAGTTTCATAATTAAGCATAACAACTATCTTGGATAGAGGAAGGAGGGAAGGAAGGTATAGGAATAGAAATTTATCTGGTTGAGAGGAAGCCACAGTTAACAATGACCAGAGGCTGGGCTGTCCTCACCTTTTCGGGGCTCATGCCTGGCGTGCGTCAGTTAGTGGCCTGGTGGGTGGTAGGAGCCAAACCTTGAGCCTGAGCCTCGGAGTGGGAGCAGGAGGGAGGCAGTTGGAGAGGGAGTTGTTTTCTATTTTCCTGCAGAAGTAGGAAGGGGTGTTGGCTCCTCTCCACCAGCCACAGGAACCAGTGGGCAAAGGGGAGCCTAATTATGGAAACATTAGCAGGGCGGGTGAGCTCATCTTCCCATATTTTGATGGGAAGAGGCGTGTCTGGATGCCCAGTTCTAGGGCAGTGCCTCACCCTCTGGTCTGTCTCACACCTTGTCCACAGGACTCCATGGCCAGGGGTCACAGAATTCTCGGCCGAATAGTTGCAGGGTCTGTGACAGAAACAGCAGACTAGTCCTGGCTCTCTCTTGCTCAGAAACAGTTAGCAATAAGCAATGGATTGACAAAGAGCATCAGACGAGTAGGTGTTGGGTCATTGGTGCTGAGCCGCAAGATCTGCAACTCGGTGACTTGCTCGGTCCTGGTTCCCGAAGGAGGGTTTGACCAAGCGCAGTGAGGGAGCAGCGGCTGAGGTGGCGGAGAGCACAGGGTCCGTCTTCCCAGCCGTAGACTGTGCTTCCTCGCCAGGCTTGGCTTCCGTCTTCTCCCCTGTAAACTCAGGATGCTGCTACTGCTTTAATAGGGTGGTGGGTGATTTAAGAGAGGCAGCACCGACACGTGTGCTTAGCTCACTGTTGTTCCTACCATGCCCTGGAGCTTTCCTGGGTTTTGTTCTATTAAAGAAGGTAATTGTTAAATAAATACGGATGCGAGCTGGAGACAAGATTTTGTGCCCTGGCATAAACATGCTAGAGGATTACACAACAGCCAGGTTAACAACCCAGCTGGTGCCGTGTGCGGCAAGTGGCTACCTGGGAAGATGCGTCTCATGGCAAATGATTTGTTCTAAATAGGATTCACCGACAAGGGATGTGACCTTGTGAGGTAAGTGTGACTGAAAGCCAGCCAGGGATTCAGAGCTCCTGTCTGGGGCCTAAGAGGCTCATTCTGGTTTCCTGAGTATTGACGGTAAGGGGCTAAGGGGCGGGCAGGAGGGGAGAGTGCTGGGGGTGGGGGGGGGGGCAAGGGGGAGTGAGCTTGATACAGGTAGAACCTAGAAAAGGCAGAGATTCTGAGGCCTGAGGAAGAGGAGGCTTTGTAAAACTCCTTCTGATTTCTGGGGCAGGATCTCTGTTTTCTCAAAATTTCACTGTGACTAGATTGCAGATTTCTTGCGGGTTTGAACTTTGTTGCTTTTTTTAAAGTGAAGAATCATTGAGCTACTGTGTTATATTCCTGTGCACAACGTGCTGATTCAACTGACGTTTGTATACATTTGGAGCTTTGCCGGATTGGATTTGGGAATCTTTCTGGGTTCTGAAGAAATCGGCAAAATTTTATCCTTAAAACTGAGCAAAGCTACCAGTGAATTTTTAAGTGAGGTGTGATCAGGGTTGTGTTTGGAAGAGCGGAGAGCAGGTGGCAACAGTCCGGGAGAGAGCCTGACTCAGGCCGTGGCCGTGGTGAGTGGGAGCAGCTGAGGAGACAGGGAGGGCATTATCTGGAGGACGGTGACTGGATTTTATGGTGAGAAAAAGGAGTCTGGGTGATGCCCAGGCAGCCACTAGCCCAGCACCACGGGATGGCTCTCAGGCCACTTTGCGGGCTTTGGGCATTAAGTGTGAGTGTCCATGGATCACAAGTACAACTTCCCCTAGCCAGCTATATAGACGTTTCTGGAACTCAGGTACATGTAGGTGATGGTTGAAGTCTAGGCTTAAATGCCATAATCCGGGGAGAAAGCAAGTGAGAGGAGCAGTGACTGGATAAAGCTGTGGAAACCAACGTGTGGGCTTGTCATCTTGTGAAATGCTGGAACCGAGAAGCTCACTTTCTTGCCAACTTAATGAACCTTGAAATCGATTGTCTTCAAGTGTGAATATTTTTCAAGCCAGAGTGGCCGGCCTTGGTGTGATGTTTCAGGAGGAGACAGCCTTTACTGGGAGAGCCGTAGTGAGCACATTTCAAAGAGAAGGAAATGTTCTTATTTCCCATTAAATCTTTGACTTGCTCTGGGAATTTTCTTGCAGCGTCCAACCTGCTCTCCCTTGACCTGTGCGAACCCCACATTTCCTATAATGTGCACCTTCCCCTCCATGTTGTGGAAGTTCAAAGCCCTTTCTGGAGAATTTTGATTTTCCTAGGTAGTCTGTGCAGGTGAGGGCATGGGTGGTCCTTCAGGACGTGAGCCTTACTCCCTCTCTCTGTCTCATGTGATTCCCAGGATGCCTTTGGAAATGGAGCAGAGGCTTTCTAATGATTATTGAGTGAGCTGTTTGGATCCAGTCATGTAAGGAGGAATGTGATTACCTTTGCTTGACAAGGGTCTGCAGAGGAAGCTTGGTGGTAACTCTTCACTCATAAAGGTTGAATGAACAGGGAACTAAAACCCTGAAAATGTAGGTTGAAGAGGCTGACTCTGACCTGGTGAGAAAAGAAAGAGTGGCCAGTGGTGCAGCTACTGAAGCATTTTGCAAAGGAGTCTTTTGGAAATTGGAGGGGACAGGCCCAAAGAGAGAGAGAGACCGGGGCTGATGACATTGGTATCTCACAGCACGTGCTCACCACACTGACCATGGTCACAGAAGCTCAGATTCACGTTGAAAAAAATCTTTATTTCTGAGTGAGTTTATGTGTTTGGTTCAGAAACTGACCAGAATTAACATGGACTACAGCTGTGGTTCAAATACATCTCATGGTGCCCTGTACTGTGTCTCCTCCTGGTGGGATGGGGCCTTGGTGGGATGAGTGAAAGTGAAGAGCAGTAGACTCACTGTGCATGTGAATGCAGTGGGAAGAGACATTGATGTTCAGGAAAGAATCTGGAAGAAGGAAGGTTTAATGGCTTCTTCCAGTTCTTACATAGAAAAGTCTTACCCCACCCCCAACCCCGCAGAGAAATGATCACAGCAGAGGTAGCATAGCACAGTGGTTAGGAGCGTGGGTGCTAGAATTGGACTACTTGGATTCAGATCCTAGCTTGCTTTTTAGCTGTGTGACTCCAGGGAAAATCCTTAACCACTCTGTGTCTCAGCTCCTCATCAGTGAGTGGAGTAATACTAGTACTACCTCCGCAGCTCATGTGAATTCTAGGAGTAAACCAGGTAAACCGCTTCGTGTGAGAATGCCCCACAGAGAATATATTAAATAACTAGAATAAATGAGTGAGCGCAGGCACCCACCTCCACCCCAATGGATCCTGCTTTCCTCGGAGCAGAGGTAGAGCCCAGCCAAGAAGGAAGCCAGCCTTGCCCTCGGAGAGTGCTCTGGAGAATTCGAAGACACCTGGGCACATCTGAGACAAGTATCTGCAGCCTAAATCCCGTTCGATGACTGTGATAGAGCGTACTTCCCAAGACACGAGAGCTCGGGAATTCACAGGCACTTACACCACACTTTAGGAATACTCAACTTTGATAATCACATTGCCCCAGAGAAGTAATGTCATTCCTGAGAGGTTTGGTGCCCCCACAAATGTGTGCTTCTGGTTTTATAAACATGAGATTAGAAATGGCTAGAGATGTGTCCCCATAAGGAAGTGGGCCGGTCAGAGCCTGCTACATGCAGGCATCTGTCTCGTAAAGGTGTTGGACGGGACAGGGTATGAGGGGGACAGAGGGTGTGGTGACCCGTGTCAGCAGCAGGCCTCCAGGCAGAAACCAATACTGACTTACTGGCCTTGGGAAGATACTGGAAAACTTTTTTTTTTTTTTTTTAAACCCGTGTCAAGCTTTGTAAAGTTGTCTTTGAAATAGAAAGGTACATAATTTTGATCATGGAATGGGAGGAGGGAAGCAATGATGAGGTACCTTGTGTTTGTAAAAACATGGCTGGGGCTTGGGTCCACATTGATAGCTTGTGTCTGTCAGTCAGTGAATAAACCCCTGGAAGAGCGCTCCCCAGGCCTGAGCATCTCATTTCAGTGACTTCACCTTGATGGACTTCTCAATATCAACATTTTATGAGCCTTGGTGTTAGGCTGACTGCTTTGCTTTTGTGGCAGAAGGAAAGCAAAATCCTATTCGTGCCATTGTTATTCATCCAGTTCCTATATTCCTGTATTTGCCACATTCTTGGTTCTGAGGTACAATGGGGAACATGAGCCGTACGAAGTCTCAGATAGTGTGAGTACAAGCAGTGCAGCAAATAAACCTGTGTAGTTGGAAGAGGGCTTTTGAAGGAAGTAAACAGGGCTGTGTGGTGGAGGGTAACAGGGATAGAAGGATACACCCTTGAGGAGAACTTGCAGAAGGGCACAAAGCTACGGGCAGGGGTTTCATCACACTATCATTTATAAGAGCAGAGAGCTGGGGAGTGGCTAGCGAAGGAAAACACGGAATAGGCGTATTATGGAATGCAACCGGCAGTTATAAGAGATGTAGCATACCAGAAGCACTGACATTCTTGCTGTGTCAGTTGCTATATAAAAGGATTATAGGATAATATAGGCTTCAATTTTCTTTTAATCTGGAAATTTAACCACCTGATGTGATGTAGCAGTGGTTATCTTTGATTAAAGGGAACTTAACTTTTATCGGTAGTTTTAAACTTTTTTTGAAGGAAGGATGTATTCCTGTAATTATGTATTCATTTTTAAAAGGTTCTTTAGAAAAAAGGATAGTGGGATGGCAGTGGTCCAAGATGGCTCCTCAGGCAGGTAGCCTGAATTCTGAAAGACGAGACGAACTCCCTGGGCTGAGGGAATGCCATGTTCCGTGGCAAAGGGGGGAAGGGGCTTGACGTCCCCAGGTAACGAAGAGGGGTCTCAAGAGATAGGGTTGTAAAGCGTAGACTGGGGACACAGGTGCCATGGAGACAAGACGAGGTTGCACAGCAAGCAGGTTATGTCCTGCGGAACCTTGGAAACCAGAGCATGGAGTCCGGTGGTTATTTGACGTGTAAGATTAGCCATGCACCTCTGAGGAGATACCTGTCTTCCTGGTGGGGATCAGATTGGAGGTGAGGAGAAGTGGACACTGGGATGCTGGGGGTGTAGCTCTTGATGCAGAACTACCTAAAAACATTGGTACCTTGGACTTGGGCATTGGTTCTCAACCCTGTGGAGCACTGAAAATAACCCGAGATCAGTCTACACCTCAAAATGGTGGAATACAGTTTCTAAAGGTAGGACCTGAGCATTAACATTTTAAAATCCTGTATCTTAAGGGTGAGGATCACTAGGCTGGAGGTTGCTATAGGCCGTGGAGAATTTGAGGCCCACACTGGAGAAAGAATCAATAGTCCTCACTGCTGGATCTCCCAGGACCGCCCTCTTGGACCAGGCTGAGCCCCAGACAGGGACACGATGGGGACTGTGTGACTTTGCAGGGCAGCATGTGGACTGGCAGCCTGTGTGCAGTTCCTTTGGTGATAGATCTTGTAGATGATTCTGGCCCCTTGCTGCTTTTTTCTCTTCCTATTATCTCCTTTTAATACAATTCATTCTTCGTTGGCATTTTCACCAGCAGATGGCCAACGAAGTAGAAAGCAAATGCTACCCACACAAGTCTGTGTGGTTACCATTGGTAATTTGGAGGCATGACTTGAGGGGGTAGAAAATAGAAAATGAAGTTGTTGAGAAAAACCCTGGATGAAATATAAGATTTGAGGTTTATCTCCAGCTGTCAATTATCTGTACTTTATTACCATATTAAGAGTTGACTCTGGTGGGTTCAAGTCTAAAGCATGTGAAAGGGCAATTAGAATTCTAGAAGCAAACTGAGTCATGAGTTAGAAAGGTATTACTACACACAGACTCTGAAACACGCTGGGTTCCTCATGGTGGTTGCATTTGCTATCTGGCTCTTAATGAGACACACATAACCTGTTTCTCTGCTTTATAACTAACAGTTTTTTAAACAGTATACTTCTCTTCCCATCTGTGAAAAACAGAATGTGTATAAGAAGGGCCATTATATGAAACATTTAAAATTAAGATTGACCAGTAAACATGGATTAGACTAGTAATTGCAAATTCTGGAAATGGGAGAACTTGTCTAATGCCCACACAATTTTGTGTCTTAAGCTGTCACTGAACACCAGAGCTGGAAGCTCCCATCCTCCTGTTTCACTTTAGTTTATGAGTAGATAAGTAGGAAGCCAAGCCAGACCAAGCAGGGCTGTTTTCACCTCTGGAGGCCACTATCTTGAAACCTCAGCCTGAGGCTTGGCATCCCGTCCATTTCTAAAAGTTCATAGAGAATTCCAGTTTATTCTTTATCCTAGTTTCACTACTCGCCTAGATCTCTAAGGGACACTTAACACAATTTACTGGTATCTGTGGCTTAGAATAAGTTTGTTTTAAACATAAAATCAAAGTATACACAAAGTAGTGAGATGCCTCACTACTGTCTATAGTTAATATTAGACTGATTTCCTTGGCACCTGAATTAGCTGCAACCTAGCTAATGTGTCTTTTCCTATTGCTGTTTATATTCTGTAGATTCAAATTCTGTTATATTAAACTACTCCGTGTTTTCAGCAGAAAGAATGTGTTGGACCCATTAGTATTTTCTTCTAAAACAGAGTAACAAAATAATGGCCTATGCATTAAGATTCTGGCCAGTAGTCCAGCTCTTAGATATATTCAGTATCCATGACCCATGCTTTATACTCCTTCTAAACTTTGCATGCTACAGGGACAATAAATACTTTCCTGTCTAACTTTGGGTTCTCACCATGGAAACATCAGAGCAACAGCTGGGCTCGGTTAAATGTCTTTTCATTCTCTTGGCTGGCAAAAATCTTTTAAGGGGAACTTTAAAAAAAATTTGGTGGACAATAAAACTATTTTTGAATGAAATCACTGCTTCATTTGGTCAGATATATGTCTTAACTGATTAAGATCACTAATTGGAAGTTTTCACATCTTATCTTGGCCCTGGGCAACCTAGAAACAGTCTTGAAGTTAACAGAAAGTGTGAGTCACTGCGAAGCCAAATCCAAAGGGGTTTAAGTATTCGTTAACACTGATGCAAACGGAGCCAAGGGATGCTTTCTCTGTCGTAAATTTAACAAAACATTTCCATGAAATATTTTTTCATCTAATTTTGATAAGTCATGCACATTTTACAGAACTCAATGGAGCATGTAAAATGTATACATTTTATCTAAACCTTAAGACAGAGCTTTCCTATTAATTGCCACAAATGTCATACCAATGTCAAGTGTCATACTTAGGTCAAGACGTTGAGCTCCTCAGGGTACCCCGGCAGGTCTGGGATAACTGGGGCCGTGAGCGGCTTCATCCATTCTTCCAGTGTGTTGTGTATCATACTGTCTGTGCTGTGCAGGGGGAGGATTGAGAGGCACAGTGCGGGAGACCGTTGCATAGAAGGACGGTGCAGTGATGACAAAGCGATAAAACCAGTTTAGATTTTGGTTTCATGGGGTAGGCTGGTGGTAGAAAGGACACTAGCCTGGCTATCAGGAGAGCAGGGTTCTGTCTGTCAGGTTGTGTGATCTTGCCCTCTCTGGACCTCATCTTTCTTATCTCAACATGGGGAGGTCTCTAAGGCCCTGTCTCAGTTCTTGCCAGGCTTCTTCTTTGACCACCCTTAGCAGGTGCCTCTGCGATGAGCATCATGCTGGGTCCACAGTGCCAAAGGACTTCAACGATCAGCAGCTATTTACTGGGTGTCCCTGGGGACTGGATCTGCTGGAGAGACAGCTGGAGGAGTCACTCCAGGCAGGGAAATGTCTTTTGCGGAGAGACCTGCAGAATAAGCCAGGCTTTGGGCGGATAGATCAATAGACCGATTAAGACTGGGAGAGGGAGATTTACGAAGGGATAGTGAAAGGTGAAGTCAGAGAGATGGTAGAGGGACTTAAAGTATTAGCTGGGCAAATTGGATTGAATCCCAAGATTTGAGTAGGGCAATGTCATGTGCAAACGCCCATCTTCTCTTCTGGTCAGTTCCTCCTCAGCCTTCTGAGTTCTGCTCCAGTGGCACAACTGTGAGGAAGTCTTGCTTTCCACATCAGTCAGTCCTCCACTCCCCAGCTGAATACTTCCTGACACAATTAGTCATAATGTCCTGCTCCCCCACAGGCCTATAAACTCCAAGGGCAGGAACCAGAGTCTTGCATAAAATAAATGCTCATAAATAATTGTTGGCTAAAGGGAGAGAGTACTCTTGTCCCATAGTTAGACCTTTTTGCTTTTGAAAATAATGGTCGTTGCTTATGGGAAATCTCTGTATCATCTGCTGTGACCCTAAAACTGCTCTGAGAAAAACCTGTTGTAAAAATCCCAGGGGAACAGTGTTGGATCAGTCATAATCCTTGGTTTATGTGTATCGTCATTGTGGGTCCATGTGTGGCCCCCTCCTCATTTGTTTTTATATAAAATTTACCTATTGGTATAAAAAAATCAATGAGAACATGGTCTTGCTAAAAAAAACAAACAAAAACCAAAAAACAAACAAACAAAAAAACAGAGCCTTTCCCCTAACTTACACTTAGCCATGTGCTTCCATGTTTCTCATCTCTGTGCCTGGATAACAAACACCCTCAAATATGATTTATCGTTGTCCTTACAGGTTTGTTGTTTTATAATGTTATCAAACACATTTGTCTAACTAAACCCATCATGAGTTTTGTGGTTTTGAGCTTCTAGAAAGTGTATCCTATGGTATGGTCCTTCTTACACATCCTTCCTCCGCATTGTGTATCTAACGTTCATCTGTATCGTCACGTGAAGCTGACCACCATCTATTTTTCACCACTTGGACTCTACCTTGATCTGTTTATCATTTTTCTTGTTGGTGAGCGTTTGCTGAGTGTTTGGGTTGTTTCCATCTCTTGGCAATTACCAGCAGTGCTGCTGAGAATATTTTTAGACTCCTATCTTGGCGCATGAGTGTTTTGGAATCTCTAGGGAGGGTTTCTCAACCTTGGCACCACTGACATTTTGGACTGAATTCTTCTTTGTTGTCCTGCATGTTGCAGGATGTTTAGCGGCATCCTTGACCTCTACCAGCACCCCTTCCACAGCTGTGACAACTCAAAGTATCTCCATTGACAAATGTCTCTGGGGGGGACTCAATCACCCCAGTTCAGAACCACTGCTCTGGGGTACAGAGGTGCCATCTAGCAATGGCGTTGCTGGGTCATTATACGGGTGTTTGACTTCCCATGATAGCCCCAGATACTTTGCCCAAGTGATCATAGCAGTTCACACTCCTGTCAGCAATATGTGGGTCAGCTGATCTACATTCCTTTCCGCTCTTGCTGTCACCAGACTTCTTAATTTTTCCAAGCAGAGATAAGATGGTATCTCATTGTGGTCTTGATTTATATTTCCTGATCGATAGGTTAAAATATCTCTTCCTAGACGTTTATTGGCCACGATCATGTATTTTGCCCAATTTTATAGTTGTGTTTTTATTTTAAAAATATGTCTTTGTATATTTTGATATGAGTTATGTCTATTAGATATACTGAAATGCCTTCTTTGAATTCATTGCTTGACTTTTCCTCATCCATAGTATTTTGGTCTTAGAATATATTTTAAATGTTTTTTTGTACTTTTCAAATGTTCAGAAACGTTCATTTTCCTTTTTGTCTTTTGAAGCCTAAGAAAAGTGACATCAGGCTGAGATCCAAATTGGGGAAGTAAAGTTGGCTTTGAAGGAAACTATGCCCTGCAGACTTGGTCAGACTGTGGGCCTCTGGGTCTCTTTTCTAATGTGGAGAGGGTGGTCTCCAGTCTGAGACTGCCTGTGGTATAAAAAGGAAAGTGCCTGTTGGGCTCAGAGTAGACCTTTGCAGTGGAGTAACTCTTTTATCACTAAAAATAAATAAATAAATAAATAACCCTCTTGATATTTGAAAGCCAAAGACCAGAGACCCAGAATTCTTTCTGCACGAATGTAAACAAAAACAAGTTCTACTTTAAGAGAAAATTCAGCTAGGGGAAAATCAAAATTGTCTGAACTAATTCTTCATCCTAAATATTATCAACGTAAAAGATTCTGTTTGGCTAATTCATCATGGGCTGAAACTAACATCAAGCATCAAAAATCCTATGTACCAAGAGAGAGTACTTCTTTCTCCATCTATTTGGATTATAGGGCAAGGCCAGTACCTTGACTATAGGGCGCCCTGGAAGTGGGCCCTCCAAGTAGGTCGTTGTGCTGCCTGCCATCGGTCCTGTCCCACCTCTCATGAGAGTAAAGCTATGGGACACACAAGTCATGTGACAGTTTGGTGCAGGATCAGCAGATGTTGAGCCCAAAGAGGATAGAGTTTGGGATATAGGTCAGGATAGTGATCTCCAGACATCTGTGGGGCAACTACGCAGAAGAGGGGGGGATCAGAAAGAGTGTACAAAGCCAAAGTTAGAGGTGGAAGCATGTTGCTGTCTGTCAATGGTGTAGAATGCTTTACAGAGTACTGTGTTCTCTTTTTGGGGGCATCAAGCAGAGTTCTGAGAGCCCCTCGGTGCGAAATGTTAGGGATTTCCTGAGAGGGCCCAAAAGGCAGTGGTGATGTTGTCGATGATGCTGAGAGCTAAAACAAACTGATGTGTCTGCCCTATGCCAAGCCTTTCCCCAGTGCTTTTACATAGGAATGCAACCCTCCCACAAGGTGTAGCTTGTTGCTACCCCAGGCAGGGCGAGGACCAAGGCACACAGTAGTAAGTGGCGGAACTGCGGTACAACCCAGGCAGCCTGGCTCTGAGCGTCTCCAACTCTAGCAGACTTTGCTTCTGGTGCATTTACCTCCTGGGGGAGCAAGTAAAATCAAGGCACTTTGGAGGGAGGGATTCAGTGTTTTAAAGAAGAGACACCCATTTGTTGTCAGGGTAGAGGGCGTTCTCGGTAAACTAGAAGTAATGGCACCCGCAAATTCCCACTGCAGCCAAGTGAAGGTGGTGGCATCAGGCTGCAGGCCGAGGGAACAGTTTTTATCCGGGCTGCTGCTGGAGCAGGCTGGAGAAAAAAAGAGTAAGGCTGATAAGGGGTGATGTGTGAGTGAAAGCTGTACTGGGACCAGAAGGACAGACGAGGTGTGTGGGTTTACGTCTGGTGGTGTTACAGGAGGAACGTGGCCCTCAGCGATCCACTGGCCTCCTTGTTCGTGACACAGGCACCTGCCATCCAGGTCTGGGGCATGGAATCATTGGGTTTTGCCAATGTTTTTCTCTTTCAACTTTTTCAGATCCCATCCCTTCTTCCTTAGTTCTACAGTTGTAACCCTTGCTCTGCTAAGTAATTTTTTATGAGGCTTGCATGACTCTGACTCCAAAACCTGACACATACATTATAAGAAAGAGAATTTACAGATTAATTTTTGCAGATGTATATGAAAATTTCATGATAAATTATTAAAAAATAGAACCCAGCTGTATATAAAAAGAATAATATGACAAAGTAGTTTTTTTTTCCTGGCATACAAGTTTGGTTTAATATTTTAAAAAAGTAGTCTCTGTAATTCACTGTTAATAGAAAAAAGGGAAAATCATAGGATTATCTTTTTAAATGGAAAAAACACATTTGACAGAATTTAATATTCATTTATGATAAAAATTCTTGGAAAATAAGGAAAATTTAATCTTATAAAAAATATCCACACAAAACTATGGCAAACCTCATACATTCCTCTGATATTTGGAAAAATAAAGGAATACTTAAATTCATCACTTCAATTTAATCTCATTGGAGTTCATAGCCAGGGTAATAAGACAAGAAAGACATGAGAATTTGAAAGCAATAAACACAACCATCATTACTTACAGATGATATGATTGTCTACATAGGAAGTCTAAAAGAATCTACATAAGATGTACTACAGTCAATAAATATGGAAAAGTTACTAGATACAAGGTAAATTGTTTTAAAAAAATCATATCAACAAATAGAAAAATTAAGTTTAGAAATTGATAAATGATATCGCTTCTTGGCCTTTTGGCTAAGGTCAAGTATAAAAATTGATAAATGATAAAAATTTATACCTAGAAATACATTTAATAAAAGGTATGTAAGATTTCTACTGAAAAATTACCACACTATTAAGAGAGATTAATGATAGTTGCAATAAAATTAGATCTAAAGAAAGACTATACCAGACCACGGTTTGAAAGACTCAATATATAGATGTCAGTTCTGCAAATTTGTATATAAATTTAATCCCACGCAGTAGTCCAGCAGGGTTTTTATGGAAACTGACAGGCTGATTCAAAATTCTAGTAGAAATGAAAAGAACCTTCATTTATTAAAAAACACCACGAAGTGAATCCAAAGGCAACCCAGAGAGGGAAAAGATTCTTGCAACACATTAAGTTCTTAATCTTTTTTTTTTAAAGATTTTATTTATTTGACAGAGAGAGACAGCAAGAGAGGGAGCACAGGCAGTGGGAGAGGGAGAGAGGAAGAAGCAGGTTTCCCCATGAGCAGGGAGCCCGATGTGGGGCTCGATCCCAGAACCCTGGGATCATGACCTGAGCCCAAGGCAGATGCTTAACTGAACCACCCAGGGGGCCCCCAAGTTCTTAATCTTAAAGAAGTCCTATTTATCTCTTTTTTTTTTTTTTATAGTCAGTGCCCTTTGTGTCCTGTTTTAAATTTTTTTTGCCTACACCAAAGTCTTAATGGTATCCTCTTACATATCCTTCTAAAAGCTTATTACCTGTCACTACACAGAGATTAGATGACTAAAATGAAATAGACAAAAACCGCCAAATTTTGGCCAGGATGTGAGACAGCCAGGATGCATATATACTACTAATGGGGATATACATTTTAAAAAACTGTTTAACAGGTTCTAACAAAGATGAACCCAAGCATAAATGATGCCGAAATGCCATTCCTGTATACATACTGCATAGTAATATAATATAAACACGTAGTCAATGAAAGACATATACTACTATGCTCGTGATAGCCCTATTCAAAATAACCTCAAACCGAAAAGTGCCCAGTTATTATCAACAGTAGAATGGGTGATAACTAAATTGTGGTCTGTTCATACAAGGGAGTATTATATAACAACAAGCATGAATGATCTTCAGTGTCACATAGTGACATAGATGAATCCCACAAATGTTATGTTGAACAAAAGAAGCTGGACATGAGTCCTTCTAGCCAGAAGCAAAACCTGCCAGGCTAATCTCTGCTGTTTGAAGTGAGGTAGGGAAGAGAAGCATGGGAAGGGAGCATTAAGGGAGTCCTGGTTATGGGGATGTGTTTATTTTGTGAAACGTCAGTGATTTGTTTACTATACTGAATGTACTTTATACTTCAGTAAGAAGAGAAAACACAGGGGAAGGACAGTGGGGGTGAAAGAGTTAAAGATCTTGGCAAAATGTTGCCTGGGGTGGGGAATGGTGGATTCGTGAGGACTGAAGGCACAAAGGCCCTGGCCACGTTGAGAAGGTAGAGGAGGGACACAAGGAGATGGCAGTGGAACCCTGGAGTGGGGAGGGGAATGAGAGGTGGGGGTAAGAGAGAGTTTGGGGTCAGGGTGCGGTAGGAAGTTTGGATGTAAGTTTTCCAAGGTGGACTGGTTCTGTATGATGGTGAGGTCCGGAGCGTGAGGGCTGACGTGAACATCACTGGAGTTAAGAACGCAAGGGATGGAGAAATCCACAGGGCCTGGGGTAGAGGTTCCGTGTGGAGAGTGACATGAGTCAGTGTTGACCAGGCTCAGAGCCCAGAGGAGGTTGTAATGATTTGGTTATCAAAGTCCATACTCAGGTAGCTTCAAGGACAAAACCCAAATTAAACTGTCTTAAATGCAAGTGAGAATTTATTATCTTCTGTTAGTGAAACGCTAGGGTAGAGCTTCAAAAGTACTGGGTCCGAGTGTTAAAATTGTCACGGGGTGGCTACCAGCAACCCCCGACCCCCCACCTCTGCTGTCCTTGGATCGGCTTTGGTGACAGGCAGCCGTCCACCACTCACAGCTATACACTTCGGGTGCCCGTACGGTTATTTGTCCCGGGAGGCACCAGGAGAAATCTCAGGGGAGACATCACTGACCCCATCAGGACCATGTGCCCACCCTTGAGGTGGGAGTGGAGCAGCCCCTGCACCTCGATCCTTGGGGGCCAGGGAGTAGAAGGTAAAAACCGTGTCCCCCGTGGAGGTAAGTGCCAGATCGGCCTGACCCTCCGTGGTTTCTAGCCCAGAGGGGTGCGGTGAAGTGAGGACTCTGGCTTTCTGCAGGAGCTGGGACGTGGCCAAGAACACTCACCACTCGATTCTGTGTGGAGGAGGGGCCTGCCCGAGGCCAGAAGCTGCCCCGAACAGTGTGGTGGGGGAGGGCTGCAGGGCGGGGGGCCTCCAGCCAACGGGACAGAGAAGCTTGGCCCGTGCTGGCTTATTGCATCTCTGCCCACATTCAGATTTCCTCATCTCTGAACTGTCTCCTCTCTCCTGACAGACTGAGTGCGTTCTTTTCACTTTGGCCAGCTGAAGTGTTTTGTTCAGGGTTTTGCTCTGTCTTCCTGTTTGTAATGCTTATCTCGTTTTTCCATCTCGTGTCTCTGCATTTCTCTGTTCCTGGCCTTGTCTCAGGGAAGAGGAGGAAGAAGAGCCAGTCACGGAGCCCAGTTCAGAGGAGGAGAGAGAGGATGACGCCCTCTGTCAGGGCAAGGACAGGTACCGAGCCTGGACTCTCCCAGGCTCCCACTAACAGCCTGAGGTCCCTTCCTAGTAGAGCGTTTGCAGCCACCTTTCAGAAATCCCCTTCCTCACTGGCTCCCACTGCCAATCCTCACCCTGAACACAGAGCCACAGAGTGCCTAGGTGTGTAGAGATAACTGAGCACGTGTTCGTTAGAGAGCTGCACTTTCCCTTCTTGACCTTGCTTTGCCGAAAAATCACAAATCACGCAGCTGGTTTTCTCCCTGCTGTTCCCTCCCTCATTAGTGCTTTGCTTAGATGGACACCAACCGGAAGGAGGTTCACGTCTGCTCGGAGAACGTTAGTAACCCTTTCAGCAGTGTAGGAAGGATAATTCCATGTGTCCCCTTCCTCCTGTGGATTCTACCAATATAATAGTGGCTAAAGAGTGGGTAACTACTGTGTTATTGATGCGGGTTTGTTTTCTATCCAAGTGGACCGGACTGCTTTTCACCCCATGAAGCCCAGAAGAATTTCCCATGATCTGTTTTCACTCTGAGAATAAGTACCCTGATTCTACAGGCTTTTGAGAGAGTTTACTGTCCTCTGCTCACACCTTCCAAGGATGCCTTCTTTCTGCCTTCAGCCAACGTTAACAGATACAGGCATCCTGCAGATATTTTTAATTTTATAGGTATTTTCCCAAAATGATGTGTTTATAAAAGAGAAAAAGTGATCACCGGTAATTTCATTTTCTAACATTCAAAAATAATTCTAAAGTTGACTTTTTTTTTCGTTTAACTGATTACCACTGCAAATTGACCATTTTACTGTTTTTTCCACAAATGAGCAAAATCAAAGAGATCTTGGATAAGTTAGGGTGAAACCTCTTTCTTGCAAACTTCAAAATCAATGGGATCTCTTGCTGCTCAGCCTCTTTCTCCAAGCTACCAGTGCACAAAAAAGGGGTCCGTTTGATACACTGAGATGCCTCCATTCCCAAGAACCACGGGATCCTCTCTGATCGGAAAAACTAGTGATTTATTTCCCTGCTTTGGAAATGGCTGGGGAGAAGCCAGCAGGGCGTGGGTGTGGAGAGAGGAAAAGAATGACCTGGTCACAGAGAGTGAGCCACCCGTGTCAGAACGTGGGGAGAGAAGGGTTTTCATTAGCCAGAGCCTCTCACCTATGGGGAGCTGCCATGCCTGGGGGTAATGATACCCAAAGGTGTTCTAGGGCGAAAGAAAGTTTGGTTGATAGACCCACCGTAGGTTGAAAACCAGCCACAGGAGATCCTGTAGACCCTCAGTGAATCCGCTGGTCTGGCTCTGTACAAGCTTACGTGTGCGTGGTCTGTCCCGCCCACACAAACCCATCTGCCCTCAGCTACTCTCATGGTACAGCCCCTCGGACCAGATGGAAGAGTCTGGCTAGACAGGGCAACCTTCAAAGCATCCCTCTTGACCTTGTGCTCTCTTTACATGGGGTTGTAACTTCCACAGGTAAATGGTGGTTTATTGCTCTAAGGTCTTTTTTCTATATGATCTGATCCTGGAGGCATCCTTGATCAAACTAGAGTTGGGCTTTCCAGCTGTAGGAAATAAAGTGGAAATGGTAAACACTGGGGCTGGATCTCCACAGTGGCTAAGGCACTCATTAACCTTGACCTGGATGTATTTATTTCTTGGCATAATCCAATCAGACTTCCAAGTGGCGAGAAAGATGCTGCTTACTTCTGTTGGGTTAGTGTCTTGCCCTGAGTGTTCTGCCTGCTGGCTGCTATTGTGTGTGCATGCTGTGTGTACCGGGCCTTTGCTGAGCACTGCGGCGAGGTCTCCTCCCATCCCCCTATCCCCTCATTGAGCCAGGGGAATGGCTGTGTCCCCGTCCTTCTACACACAGGGACCTCCGAATTTGAGGTAGAAAAGAAAACGGGTCACATCTCATTCCCGAATAGGCATGGCTGGGAGTCAGGTTCTCCGGGAGAATGACCATGGTCTTGAAAAATGCAGAGTTTAACAGATTCTCTGTGTACCTCCAAAGATCTCAGTGGTCCAAATGCAGTTCTGTGAAGATGGAAAAGTTTTACAACTGTGGCAGAACTGGGCGGCCTCCAGGAGTCCAGATGTCTAGGGCTTAGTCATAGAGGTGGGCTGTGGGGAAAGTGTGAGGTGGGCAAAATTGGACTTGAGTGCACCAGTCCCTCTTTTCTGACTGTTGGCATTCCTTGCTGGCATCTCTTCTCCTTTGTCCTTTCCTGTGCATGCTTTTGAGGAAGCACCTGAAAGCAGGAGCCTAAAGGACGAGGCTTGGGGGATATTTCTTCCTCCAGGCTGGACTTTTTAGGAGGAGGACCGAACTTCAATTGGACCAAGAGAAAGAAATGAAGTTCAAATCGTGGAAATTCACATGCCAGTACAGTCAGTGGGGAGAACCTGGGGGTACTGGGGAGCTACTGAAGAGGAGCCTTAGGGGCTCCATGAAATCCCCACACACAAGCCTCTGAAGGTCCGGAGGCCAGACTGGTTTGCAGGGGTGGGTCCTTGCATTTGTCCGGCAAGTCTTGCCTCCCAGATTGACAGGCCCAGGGCGCCTGGATCATGGGGCAAACAAAGCTTCTGGTTATAGGCTTCCGTGCTCAAGACGCAGCTGGATTCTGGAGTGAAGCGGCCCTAACAGTACTGGGGTTCCTGTGTCTTGTTCGCTTTCCTAACCTTTGCTTCCCTTTCCTTCCCCCTCTTCCTTCCTCCCTGCTGGGTCAGCAGAGAGGCCAGACCTGCCTTGGAGCAGAGCCCTGCCGGCGAGGATGCTGCACCCGAGAGCTCAGCCCTCTCCAGGGCCACCTCACAGGGAAGGTGGCTTCCGGCCAGCCCTGCAGTGGGGAGTCCCTCGCACAGCGGGTCCTCCGGGCCTGCCCTCCTATCACCGCCCCTGACCCCTGCCTCTGCCTCCCGGTCCTCGTCTACGGCACCTGGTCCCCTGAAGGCATCACCGACCATAGAAAAGCTGCCCTATGTGCCCCACAGCCCTTTCCACCTCTTCTCCTATGACTTTGAGGATTCACCCTTGTCCTCCAAGGAGAAGGAGGCCGATGCGCAGAAGGAAAGCAGGTAGATCCCGCCTCCTGGAGGCCTATGTGAGCTTCACCCTGGGAGGGCCACAGAGCATGTTGACTGTGCCTTCCCGCTTGCCTTCAGCTGTGTTTGTGTGGCTTCCAGTCCAACCAGAGGGCAGCTGTGGCGTCAGCTAACTCCCTAACCACTAACTAACTACCAGTGTTCAGGCGAGAGCAGAAGAAAATTGCCATTCGTTTGAATCAAAGAGCCCTTCTATTACACAATTACTAAAAATGGATTTTTAAGCATCAGTTTTTTAAAAATAATGCATGGGGTCTGACAAAATTGATACATTTTGCCCCTACCTGTGGGGGTCTTGTTTGACCTTAGGAGTGTAGCACGAAGTGTTCTGCCCTCTTTCCCTGCGGTGTTTTGAGTGGGATTTTCCTTCCTTTAATAGTCCCTCTGATTCCCCCCATTTGAACACATATTCCGCGTCTGAACCTTACAACTTCCGGTCTTTCTCTTCTAATAGGTGGGTGTCTTTATTTTCTCTCCCTTTTCTATAGCTTTCTGGTTTGATTCTAATGTATGTGTGTTTCTTTCGAAGATCTCCCCATGAGATGGCAAGCAATTGCGGTTTGAATCCCTTCACAGGCATTGATGCAATTACATTATTAAGTATGAGCCCTCTGATAACTCTTGTAAAAATTGGAGAGAGGAGCAGAGGGAGGGAGGTATGCAAGTCAGAACTGTGCAAGAACATTCTGGCAGCTGCTCGTCACGTGCCAATGTGCCTGTCCTTCACGGTTGCCTGGCTTAGGAGTTCTCTGCAGGGTGGGAGAAGGGGGACAGAGGGTTTGAATATTTTGAACAATCAATTGTCCAAAATGAATGATTGATGATAATGATGGCTTCTCTCTTAGAGTGATAATCATTGGTAATACTTACCTATTTATTATGAGCCGGGCCTTATACTTTCCATGAAATTAGCATCTTAAAGAATTAATGCTGAGAGGTAGGTTCTGTTACCAGCCCTTATTTACAATGAGGAAACTAAGGCAGGGACAGCCAGGGAAGTGGGGAGTGGTTTCTACCCCAGGCACCCTACTCCAGGTTTTGGTCCTAACTTTTATCTTGTACAGGTCTCTCTTTTAGGCAGTCTGTCTCTCTCCTTCTTGGGCTCATCTGCGCAGCAGCTCCAAATACCAGGCCTGAACCTTGACCCCTCCCCATCAGGGGTTCTCGAGGAAAGTCCTTGTCAACAAAATGCTTTTGCCCGAGCCTGCATTTGGGGGACCCTCGATCTGGGGCCAATCAAGAAGTTATGCCTTGTTTTGAATGAAGGCTTGTGGGACCCAGACCTGAAGAACAGCTCTTTCACACCACAAATAGGACCAGTTGCAACAGGTGTTGGATACTCCATCTAATAAATATAATTAATTTAGAAGTGTGACCATCAACCTTTCTTTTAAAAAAAAAAAAAAGATTTTATTTATTTGACAGACAGAGATCACAAGTTGGCAGAGAGGCAGACAGAGAGAGAGGAGGAAGCAGGCTCCCCGCTGAGCAGAGAGCCCAATGCAGGGCTCGATCCCAGGACCCTGGGATCATGACCTGAGCCGAAGGCAGAGGCTTTAACCCACTGAGCCACCCAGGTGCCCCCAACTTAATATTTTGAAACTTCCCTCAAGGTTTTTTTTTTTTTTAAATTAAAGATTTATTTATTTAGAGACAGAAAGAGAGCATGCACACATGGTGGGGAGGGGCAGAAGGCGAGAATCTCAAGAACACTCCTCTCTGAGAGTGCACCCTACTCGGGGCTTGATCCCATGACCCATGAGACCATGATCTGAGCCGAAACCAAGAGTCAGAGATTCACCAACTGAGCCTTCCAGGCGCCACATACTTCTCTCGAAGTTTTAAATAGCCTGCCTGTAGTTTTTTGTTAGGAGTTTAAACCATTGTAAAAGATATAATTTGTCTATTGTCTATGTGCTTTAAATTCCTTTTTGTCAAAACCTTGGGGTTTCCGATTTAAATGATTAAATTCCGGGAAACACCTGCATATGCCTCATTGGCAAAGCCTGTCCTCAGATGAATGAGGCTAGGTTTCTGTCAGAAAAAGTCTGACTTCACATTTCAGTTCAGATACATGCATGTCCCTGTGACAACCATCTCACTTCTAGAATTGAGAAGCAAAAATGGACAGACTGTGAGTTATTTGGATAATTGTTCAGCTATTAAAAAAAAAAGCATTATGTTGTTTTATTACCTTCATGTCGTTTCAGCACAATTCCCAGGTAGGTGGGCAGGTGGATAGAGGTAGTGTGTGAGGCCTGGCTCTGAGGCTGCTCCTGAATAAACTAGGGCCTTCTCCTTCTTCAGTATTTCTTAAGGGATTCCCTCAAGAGGGAGGCTTTCCCACACTATGCCTTCGCCTGGTATCCTGCAGGTTTTGCCGCTCAAAACACTGCCCCATGCTGATTTGGCCTGGGTGAGGGTGTTGCTTTTTTCCCTAAAAGCGGAAGGCAGTTGTGAAGGGGAGGCAGGAGAGAAGAAGTTGGAGACCCTAGGAGGGGTCACAGGTGGACCCATGTTAGGAAAAGAGCAGATACGGAACGCGTGGCTCTGAGCTCCCTTCCTCTTGTTTCCAGGATGGCGTGGTATGCCTGCCGGAGTGCGTGAGCTCCACTTTGAGCGCCTTCACACTACAGCCTCTCTAGAAGTCTCTTCTAGGTCTCAAACGTGAGCTTGTTGGACTTCTCACTTGATTTTTCTGGAGCACCTCCAACACGGCTCTTAGGTCCTCCAAGAACAGTATCTCTGTGCAAGTTAAGAAACGTACATTTGACTGGAATAAAAATAACTTGGCAACCTCGCCTTCCCCAGTAGGGTGCTGTTAGCCTGTGAGGGTGACTCCGGGCTTCCTGGTGATGGTCTCACAGGCTCTGATGGGGCTTTCCTGGGCCCAGGTCCCTCCCACTTGGTCGTTGCCTCTGCTTATAGTCCTGGGGGATGGGAGTATTAGAAACACGTACATCGCTGGAATGAATGCACACATAAATTAAGAAAAACAGCTTCTTGTTTGTGCGTAAGGATTGCTTTATATTTAACCGATAAATTTTTATAATTTTTAATCTCCTGTCTGACAGGAATCTGAATGCTGTATAAATATTGCTTGTACCTATTAATTTTCTGACGTTCACTCACTGTGGTTTTCATGGAGTCTGTACAGCCCAGTGGTGGACTGCCACTGAACCGGTTCTAGTAGATACCAACTAAGTAGTCCGCGTAAAGGGCCAGAGGAGAGAAGTACAGTGAATTGAGTGAGTGGTATGATCCAGTTTGTTGGGCTGAAATTGAGAAGCAAAACTGAACAGACTGGGAAGTATTCCAATTTTAATTGCTCAGCCATTAGAAAAACCAAAGCAGGGGGAATATGCATTATGCTTGTTTTTATTTCCATCAGGTCATTTAAACTCCATTTTAGGAAAGTAATCCTGTTAAAACACTCTCCAAGATGTCCCCTTTTGGTGGGAAGGGGATTGTTTTAGATGCTTGCGTAGAGTAACAGGCTGAGTGCCCCGGCAGCTGCGGGATGCAGGGCTGCAGCCCGAGGACTCAGAGCTCCTGACCTCGGCCACCTTCCCTGCCCACATCACAGTGCTCTCTGCCTCTTCTTTGCTCCTGAGCTTTTTTCCTCCTTTCTCTGCTGCCTCCTTTCTTTGAATACTCTTCTTATCCTTTGCCTTTTGCCTTCTCCGTGCCTTGTGGTTTGGGAGCACTCTCGAAAAGCCAACCCTCACATGGAGAAACAGTTAACCTGTTAGACACATAGCGGGTTGGGTTTTTCAAGAGAAAAGAAAAGGAATGCTCAGAAGCCAAGTCCTATGAAGGTGATGTGTTCACTGAGGAGGACAGTGGGTAAGATTGCGTGATCTGAGTCTTCATCTGCCTGGTGGCAAGTCTCAGTCCTAAGCACAGGCCTGACATGTGATCCCAAATACACATAAAGAGTGGTAGCTAAGCACATCAGACTTAGCAGCACAGGATAGATTTGGGGTAATATAAATATTTTGCTTCCCATTAAAACAGTGTAATTTCTGAAGGCAAATGGAAAATAGATGTCTATATTCCACTTTTTAAAATAGATGGCCTGTTTTTAATTTTTTTCTATACATAGCTTTTGATTTGGAGAATATTTTTATACAGTTGTAATCTAACTTGGTATAAGTAACATATTCTGATGTTTTACTTGAGAATATATATAAACATTTCTCGTACTATCACGTACAGAATTGGTAGTCATTTTTGATGGTTGCATAATATTCCATCGGTAAATAATAGATCACACTTTTTTGCCATTCTTGCGTTGTTATCTATTTGAGTAATTTCTACCTTTTCTACCATGATCTTAATAATGTTCCAGTGAGTATCACCATGCATGACATTTTCAGTATGCAATTAACCGTAATTATGTTAGCTTCCCAAAAGTAGGCTTAATTCTGTGAAAAGATATCCACATTTGAAGTTAAGTTGCTTCCCAGAATGATTTATGCTAATTTCTGTTGATGGGAGCTTGGACTGGTTTCACTGGGTGTAGGAAGGTTTTTGTATCTTTGTACACTTATAGTGACCCATGGGGTCCCATACACCCAAATATAGTGTCCCCAACCAGTTTAGGTAAAGGAGTCAGCCCTACCTTGTGCCTGAGCAGATTGAGAGGCAGAGCTCATTGAATCTCATTATTTGTAACTAATCATGAGTGTCTGCTCCCCAACTCCTCCTCCCCCACCACAAGGGCTTCAGGTTATGATATGTTTTCTGGGAACACACTGAGGGATAATAGCTAAATGCAAACTGCTAAAAAGGATAGCTATTCTAAAAAACAGAAGGAAAATTCTAGAATTTTTCAAATCCCAAAACTTGTCAGAGAGATGACTGGGAAATGATAAAGGCTCATTTAAACCCGGTGGCTGTACTCTTGGTTCAAAAAAATATATATATATTGGCTGAAAACGTGAATATATGTACCTCTGGTCAGCAGGTCAGTCCTTAAGGTCTGAGGACATTTTCTCCTTGGTCATCGAGCACGTGACAAGATGACATTTAATGTAGGGCAGTGATTGGGAAATACCTAAGGCAGAATTTTTACTATGATGTTTGTTTAGCTCATCATGTGGTATTTTCTACAGACCTTTAATGGATTTAACACTAGTTATAACACCATGAGAAGCATGAAGAATCTTCATATTTTCAAATGAAAATAATTTGGATTCTTTGTTAGCAAAAAATATTAACATACACTTAACAAGGAAATATGAAGGTTTTATTTAAACCCTTTGTCATATATCCTGCTGCCTCAATGTTGGCGTTTGGGAAACCTCTCTAAATGAGAAGTAATCAAAACAAAGCAGTTAGTAAGTCTCTTTAAGTTAGAATAATCACTAACGGGATTAGCATTTCTAAGCCTGTTTTTCTTGCAAAAATTAAGATAGTTTGCTAAATGCTATTCATTTACTGACTTGTACTCATTTCTCTGTCCTTCCACACTCCTCCCCACCTTAAACTTCTGTACTGTTTAGATACAACAGCCTTGGCAACACCTCTTATCACTCAAGACCTTCTGGATCTGCTGTGCCTGCCACCCCCACATCATCTCTCTCAAACCCACCTGAGGCCAGGCCGGAAAGGTAGGTTTCGTAAGAAGCATGCTGATTGCGTCACTGTCCTCCAGTGAAGGAAATCAGTTTAAGAGTAACTAAAGGAAAAGTATAAATAAAAAGCATAATCTGAGGTGTTTTCCTTTACATAATGTAGTCCAGAGGCAAGAATATCTTCTCTTTCACACTATCTACACAGTAAATATTTTATTAGAGATGATATTTTTTACTATTGTCTCATCTCCGTACAAACTTCCCATAGAAAGTATAAAAATTTGTTCCCAAGTGCGTACATGTGAATGCTTTGATGGACCTCTGAAAAACCATTCTAGGTTTTGTGTAAGGTCTGCATTTTGTCCTATCAACATCAGTTTTTACCTTGGAATGATTAATTCCATATAAATCAGGAGGTAGTAGACCCATTAAGGTCAATGCCTTAATGTAATTAATCCAGGACCTACCAGAAGAGAAAAGAATTGCAAGGGTCCACGGAAGGAATGTAACTTGGCAAGAGTATTAGACCACTAGAAATTAACTAATTATTACTTCTGGAAGCGAGTGATTGCACAAGGATGTGTTTACAAGGAAAAGGTAAGACCTGTAATTTTAGAACAATTAAAAACAGTTACCCTAATATGGTAAGAGTGCTGAGTTAGAGAAGACTGGCTAGGGTTACAACATACTCACTGGGAAGTTATTTAATCCCTGAGGGTGAAATGCCACTTACGCCAACCTCTTACCTTAGAGGGTGGTTTTGATGAGCCAATGAAAGCGTACCCATGAAAGCGCTGTGTGAACCCCATTATGTGGGTCAGTGGGAAGTGACAATATGTCATAAGATAGAACATTCAGTGTCTCATGATCAGAAATCTAGACAGGAGCAGTTCAGAGTTTGCCTCAAATCATGAATGAAAACAAACTCGACCTGTATTCCATACTCTGATCGTCTTCTGTGTATTCTGAAGTATGTTTTGTTGAGCGTGGCTGGTGATTAGAGGTTTGGTTGGGATGGAGAGCAGACAAGACCTTACAGTCCCAGGAAGAGGGGGCTGTCCAGTAGGCTTTATCTCACCACCCATCACATTAATTTCCAAGGTGGCACCTAAGCACCTTGTTGTCAAAATCTCAGGTTCCACAGCCCAGCATGGCCCTGGGCTGGGCATATTTGGGCTTAGTTAGGACAATAAGATAACAAGTTGATTTCCTTGAAGACCCTGTCCTACACCCTAGGGTACCTCTTCTTGGGATCAGCTGAGATAACTTCTGGAAAGAGAGGTCACCAATGAAGAGGATGCTTATCTTAAGAGATGTGAGATTGAAGGCCAAAGTCAGGAATATTAGAATCTTATTGATATTACATCTCAAATCTTACACATGCTAGGTGGACAGCAACTTGGGAAGAAGAACCAGGTCCCATTCCTTGCTGTGTCCCCCATGGTACCTGGGCCCTAGCTGTGGCAGAGATGGCAGGAAACACTAGTTGAAGGATCAGGTGAATTACCCCCTTATTGGTTGGGGGAACAATGTGGAGGTCCCTGAAGTTGACAAGTTATAAGGATGGGAAGTTTGCAGGTTTCCAAAGCCCTGGGCTTTGTGGGAAATTTCCCCCAGGTCCTAAAGAAGGAGCTCCAGCCTCTGCCTCCTTCCCATCCCCTGGAAGCCCAGTTCCAGGTCAGAGCTGGGGAGTCCTCTGGAAAGACCCTGCCCGTGTCTCCTTCTCCGTCTGGCTGAGAGTCTCCTGGAGCCCAGGTGGGGTGGGATGAGGATTAAAAGAGGAAGGTGGGGCTGGACCCCGGAGTGTCTGGGGAGGAGACTAGTCTTCCTTCTGAGACCTCCGGAGCTGTTAGGGTTTGGAAGCGTTGGTGAGGTGCTCTAACACATCCATAAATGGACTCAGTAGGTTGAAGCCATAGGGACAGAGGCTGCCAGAAGCTGTGTCTGAGTCCGAGAGAGTTGACAATGCCCAGGAAGGGCAGTGGCTGTGAGGCTTGAGAGGAGCAATGGGTTTGGGCAGACTTGGAGGAGGGTGGGAGCAGGGCTAGTAGAATGAGTGAGGGGTCAAGTTTGCTCGAACATGAGGGTGTTAGAAACTAGGAACTGAGACAGACGTTACTGGAAGAAAAGCAAATCGAAGGTGGAGATGGTAAACTTGGGGCATGCAAGGCACGAGGAGTCTGTATGACACCCAGGGAGATGTTGGGGGGCCTCAGGGAGGTGGACCCAGTGGTCCTTGGCTTGAAGAAGGTAGTGGCATGAAATCCCTCCAGGCAGCCTGCTGACACCTGGTGACCAGAGAAACCAGTAACGGGGCCTTTCCTAAGTGGTCTGTTCTCTCTTACAGCGGTCTCTGCCATAGAGTTCTTTACCTGCACCTTCTGCTGCTTCCACTAGCAAGTAAAGCTGCAAAGGATTTATTACTTCCTTTACATTTGCATGATTTTTCCCAACTATCACTGTCTGTGGCTTTGAAAAACCATGTGATGAATCATTTGAAACATCAGATGTGCTGTTCCGTTATTAAGACCAGCAGGTCCCCAGGCCTGGCTGTGCCACCATGTTTACTCTTGCCTTACTGGCTTATGTTGGTGACTGTAAAAATATGGAGGACCCCAACTCCAACTCATACTTGCATACCATCACCCAAATGTACGATGTCACTTGTACATACCATAACATACAATTTAATGCAGCTTAATTTTTTTCTTTTTTGTTTTTGGCTACTGGATTCTTTGGATGTCACTCATAATCTGTTTTCATGTTTATGACTATTTCTTGCCCTATTAAGGTATATGATTGTTTTTACTGAGGTATATGCTTCAGTAGAATTTGTAATGCTATTGAGATGTTTTATATACACGTAATTATTGAAACCAAGATGAAAAACTCAAGAAAGACGTTAAAGCATTATGAACAAGAGTTGCATTTTTGCAGTGAGAAACCACATTTTCTGTTAAAACACTCCTGACGAATAAACAGTTTGTCAGGGTGCTGTGCAGGACTCGAAAGATCTAGAATTCTATTCCCTTGATTTGGAAATAAGTCTCCTTTCCCTGAAGTCCTAGGAGAATCAAGCCAACTAAAACACCTCTTCAGGCAGGTCGGGCCACTTACAACAGGCCTAGATACCACCAGGCATCACTGTGAGCTTAGAGTTTTCCGTATTTTTCCCAAGCGTACTAGTATATTGGACACTAATCAAATTTGGAATGATAAGTTGACCTAGAAAGGAAGAACTGAAGAAACAACATACAGAATTAAGTCAAGGCAAGGGTATTAAAAGGAAGCCATCTCCAGATCTCCTATTACAGCCTCATTTGTAGGGCTCTCTTTCAGAAACAGCGTAACAATAATTTTCATGAAATCAGAAGTTGAGTTGTGCCAAAACAAAAGAAAAAAGAAAACCAGAACTGTTTGCAAACGCCCTCAGGTATATAAGAAGCAACTGTTTACCGAAAGCAGACTTTCTAAATGCTTCAATTTTGAAAATGTGCTTTCTGAATGGAAACGTTCTAAATATTTTTATAAGAAAAAATTAGAAGAATATTTGAACCATTCATGTTGAGTATTCAAATGAGACAAACAAGCAAACAATAATTACACCACAGCAAATGTATCTGGGAAGTTGGGAAGAGCAGACGGCACTCTCTTTCCGTCCCTGCAGTGACATCTCCATCTTGTGGGCCTTTTCAGAAATGGCGGCCAGGTGCTTGTTTCGTGTGGTGACCTCAGTTCCTGGGTGACTGAGCGGGGTCAGAAGTCCAGTGCCTGGGGCTGAAAGTACTCCGAGTCTGTCAGTCTTGGTGCTGGGCCTGGGGAATACGCTGATAACAAGGCTCGGCTTATACCATGAAAGGGGGTGTTAGCAGGACCACACACTGAGTGCTCCATGGGAGCACACTGGGAGAACCCCAGGCCCGGATGTCAGGCGGTCGGTGGTTGGAGGGGGTTTGTACACTTACTGAGCTGAGATCTGGAGGATCAATATGGGCCTTAAGCAATGATTGTGTTCTCTCTTCCACTTACAACAGTACCATTGCTTACTGGAAAGGACAGTCACCTACCTGTTCGATAGATTCCTATCAAGAGCCTTTAGAAAAATTTGGGAAATGTCTGCCCCATATAGTTGTTCCAGCAGAGTTTTTCCTACTTCCTGGATGACCGTAAACCTACGTATAAGTAACGGCAGCTCCACTGGGAGTAATAATGCATAATAAGGGATGAGTAAAGGATGCAACTTTAAATTTTATTTTTATGTGGGCTTTGGATGTACAACATAGTAATACACTGTATAAACTATTCTGCATTCTGCTTTTTCACTTAAAAAAATATATCTTGGGGACGCCTGGGTGGCTTAGTTGGTTGGACGAATGCCTTCAGCTCAGGTCATGATCCCGGAGACCCGGGATCGAGTCCCGCATCAGGCTCCCAGCTCCACAGGGAGTCTGCTTCTCCCTCTGACCTTCTCCTCGCTCATGCTCTCTCACTGCCTCTCTCTCAAATAAATAAATAAAATCTTTTAAAAAAAATTATCTAAAAAAATATATCTTGGTCTTTCCCCCGCACAGTACTTAAAATTGTTGCATTCCTTTTAATGGCCGCATCCTGCTTTTTTTCTCTTCATGTACCCAATTCCATACTGATGGGCCCCAGTGTCTCGCTGTGACCAGTGACAGTGCAGTGTAATTCGTACCCCTGTGTCATGTGGTGTATGTGCGGTTATCCATAGGATAAGGTCCTAGAAACGGATTTACTAAGTCAGTTGTTGATGCCTTTTAAATTTTGCCAAATTTCTCTTCGTGAAGACATTTTGATTGTCAACCATAGTGTGAGAGAACTTGTTTGCCGATCCCCGTGCAAAAGGATCATTCAGCTTCTCAACCATTGCTCACCTGGCAGTGAAGAGTTATATGTCAGTAAAATTTAAATTTGCCCTTGTCTTACCATGAACATGATTGAGCATGTTTTCATATATCCACAAGCCCTTAATACTTCCTTTACTGGGAATGTTTGGTTCATTGTCATTGAGCTCTTGCCCAAGTGTGGAGGTTATTTATAGACTCTGATAAGAGCAGCCATTATTTTCCTCAGTTACTGGTCTTTTACTTCATTTCTGGTGGTTTTGCCATACAGAAAAATTTTAATTTTATGAGTTAAATGTATTAATCTTGTTTTTGTCTCCTGGTTTTTTTGTTCCTCGTGAAGCCTTTTTTCCCATGCTTGCTTCTAGAATTTCAAGCTACAATTTTCACATTGAAATATTTTATCTATCTGGAAGTTATTTTGGCATATAGCATGAGGCAGAGACCCACCTTAAATGTTTTTGCTTATTTGCATACTGTTTATTGAATAATCCATCATTTCCCTACCAATTTGTCACACACTGATAGGAACACAGATTCATGCCTGGGTGTGTGTTCAGACTGTTCCCTGAGGTGCGTCTCCCATCTCCTGTCTTCTCTGAGGCTGTCGGGCGCTCTCCCTCCTCCCAGTTCTTGTCTTTACCAGTCAGTCAGTTGTCTTTGGAGGGGACTGCATCATGGGCTGCCTTCAAACAGTCCTGTTATTTTTGTCATCTGCTATTGTGGGTGTTTTATGGTGATTGATATATGGAACAGAGAATGAGGGGTATCTGGGGAGCCTGAGACTGAGCAGCGAGGACTAGGAGAATGGGAGCCTGCTGTGTTGAACAGTGACTTCTCCCAAGTCAAGCTCCCCCTTGTGGGGCCCCCTTCAACACCTGTCTCCACCACTGGTGTGGTAGCTTCTTCGCCAGAATGAGCATGTCCGTTTCCATGCATTTCCTGCCTATTTTCAGGCTCTTCTATTTATTTATTACCTGCCTGGAAGGCTTTTGACTCTTGCTCTGACTGTAACTTGCAATTACCTCTGTCTTCTCCACGTGGGCTCTCTGTTCTGCATGGAACTGCGTGTTTGTGTCCTCTTGTTCTGGTCAACTTTGGCTTTTTTTTTTTTTTTAAGATTTTATTTATTTATTTGACAGAGATCACAAGTAGGCAGAGAGGGAAGCAGAGAGAGAGAGGGAAGCAGGCTCCCCGCTGAGCAGAGAGCCTGATGTGGGGCTCGATCCCAAGACCCTGAGATCATGACCTGAGCCGAAGGCAGAGCCTTTACCCTCTGAGCCACCCAGGCGCCCCTCAACTTTGGCTTTTATAATCTCTTGCCTTCACTGGTACCTACATGTGCCTTGAGGTTTTATTGGTTTGGTCTTCAAACCACTGCTTTCTTCAAATATATGATCCGTGTGGTTTTCTCGATCTCTAATACTTGCTGGTTATGTTCCATCACATGATCTATACAGTACTTTGTTAAAAATTGTGTTAGTGGAGTCAAGACCTCCACTGTCTAGTGGAGATTTAAAGTTTTTTTTTTTTTAATTTAAATTGGTCAACGTAGATTTTTAAAAAATATTTTATTTATTTATTTTAAAGAGAGCGAGCACAAGCAGGGGGAGCAGCAGAGGCAGAGGGAGAAGGAGGCTCTCCACTAAGCAGGGAGCCCAATGCAGGGCTCAATCCCAGGCCCTGGGATCATAACCTGAGCCTAGGCCAGACATGTAAGCTACTGAGCCACTCAGGTGGCTCCCCCATCAAAGTAGATTAAAAAAATAGAAACCATAAACCTTGAAAGTCACTGAGAAAATCCTGAATAGCATATAAAATAGGATAAAAGGCATAGCCTTACTATGTGATCACAATGAACAGCACCCAGTCCATAACTGCCAATAGGAAATAAAGGGCACCAATGTGGATTGAGTCCCTACCATTCAGAGCAGTTGTGTTCTCCTTTTACCATGTAGACTTCCTTCTTGCCTGCCACTAATTCCTGATCCCAGTCTTGTCACGCTGAGTACCCCTAAGGCTCAGTGGGGTGCTCTTTAATTGCCTGTGTTACAGCCGAAGTGCAAGAGGGGGAAGCACGGGTGCATTGGCCACTGGAGTTGGCAGTGGGTCTGGCTCCCTGATGGCAGCTTCATGCAGTCACACCGGGTGTTGGGGGACCGTCAGCCCTCTGTGCTGCAGGAGGACTCTGAATCCTCAACAGACTCGAGGGACTCTTCTCCCACATGTGTTTTAGAGCTGACTCCTCACCATTCCTACTATGAGAGATTTTGTTCCAGATCTCTGTCACGCCTGGACTAGCTATTGAGGAGTAAATGTCCTTCCGAAACGTAGATCTGAGCAGGTGACTTTTCCTGCTTAGAAACCTTGAATGACCCCCACTGCCTACGAGTGAAGCCCAGCCCAATTACCGTCACCGACAGGATTGCTCCCGTTTGGGTCCAGCATGTACTGTCCAGCTTCCTCAGCCATCATGTCCCCCACCCTCCCTGTACTTGAACCCCGTGGAGATGCCACTGTGAGCATACCAGGCTCTCCTGAGGCCCCTTACTTCAAATATGCTCTGTTCTTTGACTCACCTCTCCTTTATTCACTCACGGGATTCCTCCTCAGCCTCCAAGAGCCATGGAGATGACATGTATCCCATAAAAGTCCTTTGAGTTCCTCAGACAGAATGAACTGTAACATCTCAGTGGGTTCACGTACATGTATTTCAGCTCTCGGTCCTTTGACTCATCATGGATTTATCCCTTTGTTTCCGAAATGGGGTTCACAAATCTACGTTGATCTATGGTAATGGACTTAGGTCCTACAAACCCATGGGATCAAGATGGGTAACTTCACTAGACTGGCCATTTTATTATAGGATTTGGGGAAAATCATGAAGACAGGACTCTGCTCTACAGGATCCATGTTTACATGACTTATGAAGAGACGGTTTTTCTTTGTGCAAGGCTAAAAGCACTCTGGGCTGATCTCACGCGCCTTGCCTTTTCCCGTAGGACGACTGCTGCTGCTTCACTGTTGGGCAGCCGCCATTTCTCTGTCTCCCACATGAGATTCCCCAGCCCCCTGTTTGCTGCCCTGCCGCATACCTCTTTGTCAGATCAACAGGCAAACAGGTGCCTGGCCAGGTTTAACCTCACAGAATCCTCTCTTCTTCCTTTGGAAAGTGGGATTAGAATAGATTTTTTTTGGACTACATAATTCTCTCAGCCTTGTTTATATACAAGGTAAGCGTAGCCGCCTTAAAGGGTGCGCACTGTAATTCTTTTGGAAGTGAGAACAGTGTGCGTAACACTTAGAGTTAGGTGAGATCTCTCACAAGGAAATGAAAGTATCACTCCTCAGAGAATGCAGAAGGAAGAGCTACACCCACAGAGCTGGGAAAAGCAAAAAGAAGCCTTAAACCCGTGTCCCCATCTTTGATGGCCGAGGTCTCCGGTATTGTAGCAGTGATGATGGAGAAAAATTGCCTGTTTCTTGGGGCTGCCTCTGGAGCTTGCTCATTTAATTTTGAGAGCTGAGTTGTGGCCCGGAGATGTGAAAGAAGATTAACATTTCCTCATTTCGGGCCAAGCAGATGCCTTCTAGAGCTAGGCAGGACCGAGAATTACCTCTTCTCCTGTGATCCTTAGATAGGGGGACCCCCAATTTCATAGCCAGGCTGTGAGGACAACCTCACTGTTATGCATCGTTGAATTGCCATTTTATTACTATTCTTTGATCTCTATATCTTCATATTAAATTATCTACTTGTGAATTAAGTGATCATGTCAAATATCAGATAATTTGTGAGCTTAGTTCAATTTCTGTTACTGTATCACCAGAGATAATTTTTTAATAAAAAATGTTGAAGATCTGTTTCTCCTACAAATAAGACTTAACTCCAACTTACCAAAAGGAGTGTGTGTGTTTAAATAGCTTGTACAGTATAATTGAGCTAAAAAAGCTGAACAGAAGTTTTGACATATGTATATGCCGGTGAAACCATTATCACAATTGGGATAATGCAAATATCCATCAGCCCAGACATGTTCTCATGCCCTTCTGTGACTATGGCTGCCGCCCTCCATCCCAAGCAACCACGGGTCTGCTTTCTGTCATTATAGATTAGTTTACATTTTTTAGACATCCATATAAATGTAATCACACTGTCTGGACTCTTTGGGAGGGGTTGACTTCTTTCAGTTAACATAACCGTTTTGTAAATCCATTCATTGTGTTGTACGTTTAAATACTTCATTCCTTTTTATTGGTGACTAGTACTCTATTGTATAAATATACCACAGTTTATCTGTTTACCTGTTGATGGACATTTGAGTAGTTTCCACATTTTGGCTGTGAGCATTTGTTTGCAAGTCTTGGTATGGAAATGTGCTTGCATTTCTCTTGGTTAAATACCTAGAAATGAAATGTCCGAGTCCTATGGTAGGAGCTTGTTTAGTTTTTTAAGAAATTGCCAAGCTGTCTTGGTTGTACACCAGAGTACCGCTGGCCTCATAAAATGAGATGAAACGTCTTCCTTGCTCTTGAACTTTCTCTAAGACATCGGTCAACACTGGGGGTCTGGCCTAACGGGATTGTTTAAATGCCCAGCTCTGCTATATCCAAAATGGGATGACTCTGGCCCCCGTTTCCTCATCTATAAAGGGGAGAATAATGGAACTTCATGCAAAAGGTCGTCGGGTTAAAAGAACCATTTCACATAAAAGTATTGCCACATAGTATTGTCTCCATAAATGGTAACTCTTATTACCAACCCCATTTCAGTGAAATGGAATTCATGTTTCAGACATACTGGCGAGGGAGGCTTTAACCAGATGGGTTTCTGGGGCAGCCCCTGGGGCCTGGTATGGCCAAGATTAAATATTGCAATTCCTCTCCCTCAGAGTATATCATCCGCTCGGTTGCAAAACCTCCTTCTGGCTCCTCTCCACCTGCATTCTTAGGTGGCTTCACTCGGTTGCAGTTGCCTCGGGTGTAACTTACATGACTTCAGCTTTCCAGCTGCGTTCCGGGGTGGTGCGCCGTCCCAGTGACTCACCCGGCTGGAAGCCGCGGTGGGAAGGTTCAGATCAAATCCCCAGCCTGCTTGTACCTCTCAACCTGGAGTTGCCAGGGTCCTATTCCAGATCTAGCCTTGGCGACGGCAGCTTAACTTCTCCCCCGCGTTGAGAGATTTTAGGCTCCCCACATAAAGTGAGATGTGGCATGTACCTGTTATGTTCCAGATGCTGTTCTGAGCAAATTCCTACCTACACTCGTGTTAACCTGACAGTGCTTCATGAGTGGCAAGTAGTATTACCAACATTTTACAAACAAGTGAACTAGGCTCACAGGTGCTAGGCCATGCTCAGGTTTTCTGTAAGCCTTGAGCTCATTCCTTTTCGCCATGGCTGGCCCTCACACCGGCCAAGGTTAAACATCATAGCAACTTCCAATCACTGTAGGTATTTTTCCTGGAAAACTTAATATGAAAGATAAAAATCTGTCAAAGATGCCTTTATAAGGAGAAGAACTTACCATACTATTTTGAATTCTGGTATTTGGGTATTAGGGGGTTTTTTGTTTGTTTTTGTTTTTAAGGAATGAGTTGGGATAGTCCTCCTTATATGGTCTGAATGCAGTCCAACATTGATACTATAGGTTGAGCCCATTTCCAGAAACAGGATTTACAAGACCAAGTATATGTTCTTACATGTTGGGCTTATCCAGGAGACCTATGGAAATTTAATTTATTAATTTTATGTTTCTAGACTTTTGTTTCCAGTATGACCAAAGTGGCTTATATGCATCTAGGACAGAAAAGCTCATGGTGGGGGCACCTGGGTGGCTCAGTGGGTTAAAGCCTCTGCCTTCAGCTCAGGTCATGATCCCAGGGTCCTGGGATCGAGCCCCACATCGGGCTCTCTGCTCAGCAGGGAACCTGCCTCTCTGCCTACTTGTGATCTCTGTCAAATAAAAAAAAAGAAAGAAAGAAAAGAAAAGTTCATGGTGGGGGCAGGGGTGTATGTCTTTTTATTTTCCCTTCCTGCTACAGGGATCTGTGTTAGGGTGCTCAAGAGAATGGATCTTGAGTTGTTCAAGGCATTTTGTTTCATTTCCAGAAAAGAGGAACCATTCTACGTTGTTTTGAGTTAACAGCTCACGTTTCAGTTCTTTCCAAAGGAAACTATTAAGGAAGGACACTTCATGTATCATTAATGCTGCCTGACAGGGCGATTTTATGTGTGACGACCCGAGAGTCACTATGAGAAGGCTCCTTACAAGGTCCAAGTGGGCATGAGCACAGTCTGCAAGAAGGAATGGCCTATCCATTTGACTAAACTGGACCGTCCTTAACTTTCTCAAGTTCTAATGCTACTTTAATTTTATACAGGCTCTAATACAGCTGACATAAGGAAATTATGTTATGGTAGGCTACAGAGAAGCTTCACTGTGACTTCATTAGCATAGTCACTAATGGCCCATTAGTAACTTGTGTATTAAGTTTTCCCTGAAATAAGTGGAAACACTTAGGAGAACAAACTAAAGTCAGAAGTATAAGGGGGACTGGCAGGGTCCTTATCTTGCTCTTCAGCCAAGAGCCCAGACCACCAAGTTTGCTCCTATGTCTTGCCTCTGAAAAGACAGAACTCAGAAGATAAAGCTGCTGGGGTTTAACAGCCACACAGGGCAGGCTGGGGAAGCTGGGCTGTATTCAAATTCCCCATGTAGGGGAAAAACAGTCCCTAAAATAATTCTCTGTAGAGTACCTTTCTTTATGTTTTAAAATTCTGGAACTAGGGGCATCTGGGTGGCTCAGGTGGTTAAGCATCTGCCTTTGGCTCAGGTTGTGATCCCAGGGTCCTGGGACCATGTCCCACATTGGGCTCCCTGCTTGGCAGGGAACCTGCTTCTCCCTCTCCCTCACTTGTGTTCTCTTTCTTGGTTTCTCTCTCAAGTAAATAAATAAAATATTTTAAAAAAATAAATAAAATTCTGGAACTAGACTTTTAATGTTTAATGTTAACATTAAACTTTTAAAAGTTTAATGTTCAGCTAGCTTAGGGCTTCAAAGATATTTGATATTAAAAGAAGGACTTTCATTTTTAAAGACCAAAAGAATGATTTCAAAAAATATATTCCAGGCTTAGATTTTCAATAATGACAAATAATGACAAAGTTCTAGAGCTATAAAGAATATTATATATAAAATTGAAGCCCTTGTCCCTTTGATTTTTTTTTCTTCTGCTGGTGATGACCACCTGAAATTGATTTTATTGTTTCTGTACATGTTATATAATGTCATATATATATATATATATATATTCCTTACATGTTATATATATATTCTATACACGTATGATTTTACTTTGCATGTATTTAAATTTCACAGAAATACAGCTTGCTATTCATATTCTTTCAACTACTTTCTTATTTTTTGTCAACCTGCAATCTGAGACATCGAAACAATATATCACTATGGGTTTAAATTGCATTATTTTTCCCTCATTTCTAGTGAAGATGAGATGAGCATCATTTATATATTTATTGACCATTAATTTTCTTACTCAGCAAAATGTCCATTATTTTTTGGAAGGCAGCTATGCTAACCACTATACCACCAATGTTCTGGCACAAAATGCCCATTATTTTTTGTTCATTTTTTCCACTGAGTAGTTTCTTTTTTTCTGATATGGAGTGGTTCTTTTTATTGTATGTATTACTAATCCTTTGTGGTTTATATGTGTTACAAGTAGCTCCTCCTAGGTGGTGGCTTTTCTTTATTCTTTATTCTTTAATTTCTTTATTATTCTTTATATTCTATAATATTTTATATATATAATATCATATATAGTTATGTATATATATTATATATGTGATATATAATATATATTATATATTTATAATATATTTTATTTTTATTCTTTATATTCTATAATATTCTTTATATTCTATAATATTCTTTATAACTTCCTCAGTCAGATTTAGTAAGTTATTTTTAGAAAATCATCCATTTTGTCAAAGTTTCCAAACATATTGTCATAAAAATTTCTCATTTTCTCATAATTATTTTTGTCTCCTGTAATATTCATAGTTGTATCTAGGTGCCATTCTTGAATATTGTTTATTAGTAGCTTTTTTCTTGAACAATTTTGACAGGATGTATTTATTATTATGTAAAAAATTATAAATCAGCTTTGATTTTTTTAACAAGACTTTTTTTTTAAGATTTTATTTATTTATCTGACAGAGAGATCACAAGTAGGCAGGCAGAGAGAGAGGAGGAACCAGGCCCCATGCTGAGCAGAGAGCCCGATGTGGGGCTCGATCCCAGGACCCCGGGATCATGACCTGAGCTGGAGGCAGAGGCTTAACGCACTGAGCCACCCAGGCGCCCTTGGTTTTGTTGATTTTCTCTGTATCTTGATTTTTCTATTTCATTCATCTTTGTTCATACCTTTATTTCCTTTCTTTTGCCTTCTTTGAATTTATTCTACTGTTGCTTTTCAGATTATTGAGTTAGCTTCTTTTCTAATATAAACACTGCAGGCAATAAATCTCCTTCTAAGTACTACTATAGAAGCATCCTCTAATCTTGATATATAGCTTTTTCATTATAGTAGACTTTGAATATTTTCTGATTTTCTATGTGTTTCTTCTTTGGCCCAAGTTCCTTAGAAGTATTTACAATTTAAATTTTTACAAATTTAAATTTTTTAAATTTTATCTTCTTCTGTTCAATTCAGTTGCATTGTGTTAAGAAGGTAGCTCGTATGAAACCAGTTTTTGGCATTTCTTTATGAGCTTTGTGGCAGGATTGGTGGTCAGTGTGGACAGTCTCTGTGTATTTGAGACGAATGTGTCTTCTCTAACTTGGGGCATTAGGTGTATATGTTCCTTTGTTATGTTAAACTTATTAATTCAAGTCCAAAAAATCCATCATGTCCTTAACAAATTTCTGTCAATCCCTGTGTGAGAGGTATAGTAATCCTGGTCACTCTTGGCTTAAATTTAGTGGCATGTAACAGAAAAATAAATAATAGTAACTTAAGCAAGATAGTCTGGACTTCATTTATGTGAAGGAGAAATCCAATTCTATACATGCCTGAATGTCCAGGGCTGATGTCTAGCTCCCTAGTGGGCCTGGAGTATAGTGGTGACTCCCTTCCTGGAGCTATCAGGAATGGCCGTTTCTTCCCTCTACATCTGCCACCTCTAAAAGAGAGCCAGAGGCCACTCCCCTTCTAAAGGGAGAATGGCTATGGGACTTATGGCAGAATACGAGTAATATCAGAGTCATATCTTTCTCCCGTGCTAAGGACCCCTGTGTTCCCCACCAGGCAGCATATTTTCACTGAATTGAAGTAGGATTTCACTCAACCAATATTTCAGAAATAGTTGTATCTTACTTCTGGAATTTTTTTTTCAATAGATTAAGGTCTCATTGTTTATACAGATTTGTTTTGACATTATCCAGTGGTCCAACAGACTCCTCTTCCCGACAGTCTCCCTTCTTTATTTTTCATGTACTTCCATAATTTTCCCTTTTCCCACCCATTCTCCTGACTTAACATTTCCTGGGATCCCCACCCCTGTGATCCCTCACTGAAGCCTCCCGCAGCTGGCTGTCCCCCATAAGGCCATCTTCGGTGGACACTCCAGATTGTGTGGTATCACCAAGAGTCAAGTCCTTTGAACATGCTGTATGTTCTTGGATGCTTCTTGACACAGAATGAAATTTCCTTAATTCCAATCAGATTTCAGACCATTGGACCATTGCTGGGTCTTTTTTTCTTCATCTGTTATCCCAACACCTCTTTTAAGATGACACAGTTACTATTATTGTTTTTTTTAAAGATTTTATTTCTTTATTTGACAGAGAGAGATCACAGTAGACAGAGAGGCAGGCAGAGAGAGAGAGGGAAGCAGGCTCCCTGCTGAGCAGAGAGCTCGATGCGGGACTCGATCCCAGGACCCTGAGATCATGACCTGAGCAGAAGGCAGCGGCTTTAACCCACTGAGCCACCCAGGCGCCCCACAGTTATTATTTTGAGGGCATATATTGAGAATCTGGTGTACACTAAAATATATTTTTAGTACATGTAAAATAGAAAACAGTTTTTTCCTAAAGATAAATAGATAGATTTTTATTTTATTTCAATTCAATGAACATATACTGTATTATTGGTTTCAGAGGTAGAGGTCAGTGATTGATCAGTTGTATATAACACCTAGTACTTATTACATCATGTAATTAATGTCCCTCACCTAGTTACCCCATTCCTTCACCTCCTCCCCTTTAGCAACCCTCAGTTTGTTTCCTATAGTCAAGAGTCTCTTATGGCTTATCACCCTCTCTGATGTTGTCTTATTTTATTTTTCCCTCCCTTCCCCTATAATCCTCCATTTTATTTTTTAAATTCCACATACGATTGAGAGCATATGATAGTTGTCTTTCTCTGACTTATTTTGCTTAGCATATACCCTCTAGTTCCATCCATGTCTTTGCAAATGGTATGATTTCATTCTTTTAAATTGATGGCTGAGTAAGAAAATGGTTTTAGATGGAATGTTGGTTCCATAAAGTCTTTCTGTAGACAGGTTTAAAATGTGTGTGTATCTCTCTGTAAGAGAGAGAAAGTGGGGGGGATGGAGAGAGGATGAACCTGTATTTATATGTTATGCATATTACTGAAATTATTTTGGGAAATAACAACACCCACCATTGTTGACTGCTTCTATGCCAAGCATGGTGCTTAGTGTTTTATATACATTACCACCTTCTTGTCCTTCCAGCACATGAAGTGGGTTAATTCCCTCCATTTACAGATGAAGATCCTGAAATACTCAATAATTTTCCCCCAGCAGTACCTAGGTACCAGTGGACCAGACCCTCAATTCTAACTGAGGTCTGGCTGGTTCCTACTTGGGTGCTTTTAATCACAGGTCAAGCCACTAAAACATTAACTCTGTATCTCTAGGTCATCACTGAGTGGTCTTCTCACATCATCCTTTAGGCAGCACCAAGAGTCACTGGCAGCAGAGAGAGAGCGGCGGCGGCAGGAGAGAGAAGAAAGGTTGCAGAGGATAGAACGGGAAGAAAGGAACAAGTTCAAGTAAGAGGAATCTCAAGATTTTGTAACTAACAAACTGAAAATTAAAGCACATACCTTCATGTTCTATATGATTAATACCGGTCTGAAGGGTTAGGTAGTAATATGTTTGCTTTAGATTGGGTCTCTGTTTTTAAGGAACAGCAAGACATTTCTGAAATGGGCTAGCTCTGGCTTGTTATAGCCTTTTCCCTCTAACCAAATGGCAGGAAGCACAGAAAACCAGCCAAATACAATTAGGAACTTGTGTATTTTGGGGGCCTCCATTATCTAAAATGGTCTTATCCAGGCCTTCCTGAAGACAGAGAGCCTAATTGTCTTAACTTAATTTGTCATTTCCCCCTAAAGCTACTCATGTTTTATTCATATTCTATTGGATGCCAAAAGAAATTGCTTTTTCCACTTCCTGGTTTGCTTCTTTGCTCTGTGTAGCAATCTTCAGTATATTTTTTTGAACAATAATTTCTCCTCCTGTGGAGGAGAAAGCCATTCTGCCGATTACTCCCAGCCCATTATCCCACTGATGTCTCTGGTCTCCATCCAGCTCTAAGGCTGTGTTCCTCTCACAGCCTGTCTGTCCCCGCTGAATCCAGTGTCACCCCATTTCTCCTCCAGCTCCAGCCTGTGCACCTGTTCTCCTAAGCCTCCTGGTCGACCTCCTTCCACTTCTCTTCCCTGAGCTTCATGCTGTGTGGTGCTCTATGGATACTTGCTTACACATTTGATTCCTTCTACTCTTCCTTTCCCTGCTTCCTCTCCTCCTCCTAATCTCTTCCTTTGTCATCTTCCCAGTTATCTCTCCTAGACCTTCTGTGTTCTTTCTTGTTTTCATTTCTCACCCCATCTTCACTTCCTGTTTCCTCAGTTTAATTTCTTTGGCAAACAGTATTCCCTTCAGTTACTCCCATTTAAACCCACAAAAAGTATAAAACATTGTCAGTGAAGATTTACGGGTTCAATAATGTTTTTTCGGGGGTGCCTGGGTGGCTCAGTTGGTTAAGCAGCTGCCTTTGGCTCGGGTCATGATCCCAGAATCCTGGGATCGAGCCCCGCATCAGGCTGTCTGCTTGGCGGGGAGTCTGCTTCTCCATCTCCCTCTGACTGCAGCTCCCCTTGCTTGCTTGTATTCTCTCTCTCTTTCTCTCTCAATCTCTATCAGATAAATTAAGAAAATCTTAAAAAAAAATAATGCTTTTTCAGAACCCAGGATAATATGTGTAACTGTAGAAATGGTCAAAATATAAGGGGAATTATGAAGTTGCCTTAACTGTAACTCTATTACATGGAAAAAATCTCCCAAGTGTTGGGTGAAATGCTAATCCTGGCTTTTGTAAGGCTAAGGGCCTGCATGAAGTAAACCGACATCATCCCTCCACTGTGATTGCATGGCATACCCTGGGCTGTGAGACTTTGCCCAAATTATACACGGAAATGCCACACCTGTATGCACCATTTCTCATGAAATAACTGCAGAAGTTGTCACGTCTGGAAAGACCAATTTGTAAAACCACTGGAACAGATGAAATCCTTCCTGGCCAGGACTTTCTGAGAGATTTGCATATTTTGCCACCAAGTAGCAGCCGAGAATCTGACTGAAACACGTGGAAGATTCAGAGATTTGTTTACGTCTATAAGGATTTTGTTGGAAAAACTAGGGTGCCAGTTCGGGGGAAGAAGGAATATGTATCCTCCCCATTTCTTCTGCTGCATCACTGAATGCAACCAGAAGCCCTGGACAGAACGCATGGAGCTCTGAAAATTCTGAACTGTGAAAGGGAGCACGCGAACTGGGCACAGAGGCTAGTCTGCAAAGTTCCAAGCCAGTGAGGGTGTACCCTTGTTTTCCTCCACTGTCACCTGGTGTGTCCTCAGAGGTACCCCAAAACCCAGAAACACATACTAAGTGTGAACTGAGAAACTCGAAGAGAAGGCCTCTCTTTCTGGACCAAGGAGCAGAAAACAGAGGTCCTAAGAGTCAGAGACAGGAGAAATGTCCTGTTTTTTTTTTTTTTTCCATAATTTTGCCCTTCTTTCCTACCCCAGCCTCGAAGCTATATTGTTACAGAAGAACAATGCTGGGGAAAAATTACCATTTTTTTTTTCCACACGCTGCAGATGGGTGCAGATGAAGTTACTGCAGAGCATAGAAAATAAAGCCCAAGCTTTCTGGCTAGAGGAGCAGGAAGGGGGAACCAGGGAAGCCAGAAAATTCTAGGAAAGTCACAAAGAGTAGAGAAATCAAGAGAGTACTCCTAGCTTGTCTCCAGTTGTACACATGTGGCTCAAAACCTAAATAGCATGCCACAGACTTGGAGAGCAAAATATAGGGTGGAGCACTGCTCAGGTCCCAGACTGGCCACTAGGTGGGTGCCCACTGGGGCTTGATTTGGAGAAAATAAAAAATATCTGAAAACTGAGCCAATATTGGAACCAACGTCGGAAGGCAGTCAGAACTTGAAGGCTGAACCTAATCTAGTTGATTGTCTGCTAAAGCAAAACAAGGTTCTTCATAGAATTCAAGTAAGACCCACAGTCTCCTTTCAAAATATTTAAAATATTCTCAATGCAATCCAAAGTAACTTGTCACACAAAGAAACCAGGAGAATCTTGAAGGAAAAGAGAATCAAAATAGGCTGATTACAAAAGGACATAGATGTCGTTATCAGACAAAGACAAAAGCAGCTACTGGAAACATGTTCTAAGATGTAAAGGCAAATACTTTTGAAACTATGAGAAGATAAGTCTCTGTAAAGAAATAGAAGCTATAAAGAAGAACCAAATGGAAATACTTAGAGAACTGAAAAATACAGTAATCAAAATGAAAAATTCTTTGGATGGGTTCAACAGCAGAATGGAGATGAGAGAATTTGAAAGGGTCAATAAACTGGAAGATAGAACAAGAGAAATATTATCCAATCCAAAAAATGAAACAAAACATCGGAAAAAATAGAGTCTCTCAGGGACCTATAGAGCAATAAGAGAATGGCTCACACTCATATAGTTAGAGCCCTAGAAGAACAGGACAGGAGTGCATTATACTATATATTAAGCTGTACGTATGTATGTATGTAGGAAGACACTGTACTTGTAACTATCCACTATTTGCTTTTGGTCCCAAGTGGGTCTCAATTTTCATTTAAGACACAGATCCTGGCACAACAACCCTGTCCAAGAAGGAATCCTGATCATCGGGACAGACCACATACAGCTATTAATTATGACTGTAGTTCCATCCTGAAAGTCTTAGGATATGAATGAAAAGAAATTTAAAAAAGGAAATAGGAAAAGCTTTATCAAGTTCTCCCTGGGTTTACCCAAATTGCTGACCTTTCTTCAGCCATTTTATTAATTTAAGTTACTCAGTCTTCTCGTACTTTTTCCCTTAAGCATCCGTATCCGTTCTTATTATTGCTAAATTATTATTAAAGATAAGCATCCTTATCTGTTGAATATGATCTTTAGCTTCCTGTGTTATGGGATATATTATTTCTAATATGGAAAGTGATGAGGACAGGTGCTTACAAATGATAACAAATCTGGGTCTTTGCTGCATTTTCTCCTTCTCCTAATCTGCTTTAATTCCTCTGACTTACTGTCCCCTTCATATCCTGTCATCAGTGCATGGAGGGGTATAATATTTAACCACACTGTGAGGTCCAGTTTAGAAAACCATGAATTCATAATTTTTCAGGAAAATAAGTGGTCCACTGAGAAGCAGCTGATCTTAAGTCTTAAACTTAGATTCAAGCTGGCATCTCAGCAGCAGGAACAGAACAACGCACATTAAAATTGGACGAAGTTTGGCCTCTTGTGAGTGCAAACAAGAAAATGTACAAAGTAAGAGCTTCCCATGATCCCTGCATAGAAACTGGGAATGTGAAGGATGCAGAGAAAGAATCCTGCATTGTGGAATGATGTCCAAACCGAAGAGTACAACACAAAATGGCCAAGATGCCTGGACCCACCCAGATTTAATTCTTGAGACAGGAGTTGTAGAGCCTACCAGACCTTGACTGGATGTTAATCATCTCCGAAAACTTTTTGCTTGCTTGTAATTGTCATATGTTACTTGTCTGTTGTTTGACGTTTTTAAAAGTTTTTTCTTCTCCCTTCTCCCCCATATACATCTAAATTCTTCTTTCTTTAATTGTAGAGTCTCCCCGTTCTCATCCCTGTGCTTTTATAGGAAATCCATTATATTTAGTACTTTTAAAGTACTAAATATATATAAAGTACTAAATATATAAATATATAAAGTATTAAATATATATTATATACATATATATATATATATATATAGAGAGAGAGAGAGAGAGAGAGTGAGTCCAACACAACCACTTTCCATTTCTGAGGCACTGGAGTCTTTCATGATATACTGTCAATAATTTCTTGGTAATGTCATGAGCATCTAATTCTTTTCTTTTCCTTATTTTGTTTCCCTTGCATATTTCCTTCAGCCGAGAGTATTTGGACAAAAGAGAGGAGCAAAGACAAGCAAGAGAAGAAAGGTTTGTATATTTCTTCTTTCCCATTATAACCAAATGGCACTTGATTGTGCATTCTTAAGCAAGCATGCTGAGGAGACTGTGTTAATTAAAATAAATAACTTCACTTCAGACGCCTTAGACTTTGGGTAACTGGTATTTTGCAGAATAGAGTGTCCTAGCTATGTAAATTTTCCAAGAAAGTACAGATTTATTGTTTAGTGCCATCATGGTGTGAAATATATGTCTGTTCTCCACACTCCTCCCCACATGAGCACGATAGTTTAGCATATTGATACATGGTATGTATTTTAAATACCCTGTGCTTACCACCACTGAGCCTGGGGTAGGTGTCCCTACCGTGTGCTTCCATGTCACTCATTCAGCCTTCCTTTGACAAAGATTTGAACGCATACACTATGCCAGACACTGGCCGAGGTGCCAAACATTCTTGAGACTCTTGCAGGGTATGCCTGATCACTTACCTGTCTCCCTACTGAACTCTTTTCAGTTCCTAGACAGCGGGAACCATGTCTCATTTTCCTTATTGTCCCAGTGCCCTCCATAGTGCTTGACACATAGTGGACACTTACGAAGGATGTATGGAATAAATGAGAAAATAAACCCACAGATTTATTTAAAATACTGAGCTGTAAACTATTTTTTTCAATGGCAGCATGCTATGAATCCTACTAAAATATCCAAAGTGAATGTATTCAATGTCTGATAAACTAGGATAAGCAAAAGAAACTTTCTGGAAGTAAACCAGCAAGACGAGTTTTGACCCTGTAGTAATTCCCTCTACCACCAGATGGCAGTATTACACGGAGCAATGGAAAGGACGATTTCCTACTAGAGCCTGTGAGGAACCTCACCATCTGTGAACTATGCCAATAAGTGGAATTTGCTGAATTTCCTTAGACACCTTCAGCTAAATAGTTCAAGACAGTCTGCGAGCAGGAAGAGTAGAGTCTGCCTGTATCCAATTTAAAAAATTAGATGCTTAGGTCAGACTTATAAACAAAACTATGGCATTGTTTCAATTCCAGTGTTTTATTAGATTATTGCCATCATAATAACCAGTTGCGGCCAGCAAATTTAGAGCAAAAGAAACTAGAAACTCCTATTTTTCTAATTCATACCCATTTTTTACATTGGGGGACATAGACTTCTACTGAAAATGCTCTCAACTTCAGGCTTAAGAAGGCTTAAGAAACCAAATTTCATTTTATTTTTTAGCTTACCTCCAGAATCTGCTTTTTTTTTTTTTTTTTTTTTTGAGCTTTTGACAACTTGACTGTCAGGTTATGTCTGCACAAGCAAGATTTGAAAGCTTCTAGGGAGATATCAAGGCCTGTACTGGCTCAGACTGACGTCAGAATTTTCCCAAACCATTGAAGGCTCCCTCTTTCTGGATATCAAATCGCAGCATTACTCATGCCTGGAAAACCTATGCAGAGGGGTTTTTGCCACTCGTCTCCTGGTTCCTCTTGTTCTGACATCAGTCCTTGCTCCATGCAACCATCTGCCTGGGCCTTCTTCACCAGTGCAAGAGCAAGCTTTCTATGGCCTCATGTGGGCCCCATCTCTGCTTACATGGAGGGTTGTGGAAGCAGCCAAGAATTTCCCTTTGGTTTGGACCAGCCACTTTTCTTGGTTAGTTTGCTTCTTGAGTTACCTGGTGAAGAAGGGAGAGAAGGATATAAACTTTTGTCCTTGTTTGGAAAGCTTTTGGGGCTTTCTGGTAGACCAGGAAAAGATAAGATTTCCAAGTGTAATAGAATTCAGAAATGAATGGGTAAACTGTAGGTCAGAGGTGGAAAGAGTTTCAAAAATAAGAGGACTCCATCTAGAAAGTTTTTTTTTTTTTAACATTTGTTTGTTTTAGAGAGAGAGCAGGGAGAAGGGCAGAGAGAGAGGGGGAGAGAAACTTAAGCAAACTCCCCACTGAGCACAGAGCCCGACAGAGATCTCACGACCCTGAGGTCATTATTGAAACCAAGAGTCAGATACTTAACCAACTGTGCCACCCAGGCGTCCCTAGCAACTTTTGGTAGAGCCAGGTATGTTTGTTGGGTCCCATGTCTCTTATTCTAAATGCAATGACTCAGAGAAAAATGGCCAGAGTCATAGCAGAGGGTTTTTTGAGGTTTGTAGTATAACAAGATGAATGCGGCTTTGCTATTTTGAGATATAATGGGCACCCAGGCACATTTGATTTTATTTTTATTGATTTCCCATTATCTCATTTCATAATCTCAGGCAAAACTATTTTTTATTGACAATGGCGCAGACCCAGAATAAGATTCTGTTGAGGTGCTACTTCTGATTTTTTTTTTTTAAGTATTAGGAGAAAGGCTTTATCTGATCATGATTAAATGACATTCACAAGTAATCTTTCTAGGGGAATAAGAAGGAATGAGATCAAGGCTGAACGTATGTTGGGGTGGGGTTGGGGCAGGGATTGGTCTGAGGGGGATGGCATAGGAAATGCCTATGACAAGCGGGGGTTATGGGAACAGAGCGCAAAGAGAAGGTCAGACTGGGCTAGGATTGGAGATATGACACATGTAAGTGATGAGTGAAGCAGTAAGAGAGGATTCTGAGCATTGCTTAGCAGGTCTGAGGATCTGTCCTCGGACAGATAGAACTTAGAAGGAGCCAGATTGAAGTTTAATGTAAGGAAGAGCTCACAAGTAGGAGAGTGGCAGGAAAAGTCATGAGTGAGTAGGTTTGGGTTAATCTCAAGTCAAGCAATTTCTGTAAGGCCCTGTGTATGTTCCCTTGAGCGTCCTACCAGCCCCTGCAGCCCGTGACCTTGGCGGATGTGTGAATTCATTCCTAAGGTTTGTTTGTCTCTCTCTCCCACTGAACTGTGAGCTCCACGAGGGGGGGGCGGTTCCTTGTTTATTATGAAATCTCAGTTTCTGCGGCAGCTCTTAGCACATGACAAGCACTCAACAAATGTTCAATAAATAATGAAAAGAAGAATGAATAAACCAAAGATATGGATAGAGATAGGATAAATGGGAATGTTTAGCTGAAAGTGGGAAAGGTGAAAAGTCTTTCCTTGAGGCTGTGGTCTGTGGATGGAAAGCCCAGTGCTTTGTACACAGGAAACTTCAGGAGGGTCTGTCGGGTGGAGATTGTGTGGCAAAGCCACAGGGACCTATGACCATCCTCTCATGGACTGCTGGGCTCCTGGGATCAGGTACTGTTGGGCCTCTCAGGGCACTCAGAATCTGTCGGTAAGACAGAATGTGGTGACATAGGGTGAGCTTCCTCCCTGGGGACTGCCAGAGGTTGACATGGTCAGGAGAGTTTCCTAAGCCATATGCCCATAAATGCCAGGTAGCTTAGCCCTTCCCAGGCACGCCAGGTCCCCTCCCTTCTCTGGCCCCTTGCAGGTAGACACGGGCACTGATTTCTCACAAAGATTTAGTCACTCTTGACCTCGGTGCCCCTTGTCCCTGCCATTCCTTACATGTCTTTAATTGTGGGCCCCCTGGGTGGCTCAGTTGGTTAAGCATCCGACTCTTGGTTTCAGCTCAAGTCTTGATCTCAGGGATGTGAGGGTCCATGCTGGGCATGGAGACTGCTTGAGATTCTCTCTCTCTCCTCTCCCTCTGTCCCCCCTGCCACCTCCTACGGCATGCACATGTGCACATACTCTCTCTCCAAAAAAAGGATAAATAAATAAATAAATAAGTCTTTAACTTTCGCAAAATGCCCATAACATCAAATTTACCATTTTAACCATTTTACACATACAATTAATAGTGTTAGATGGTCACATTGTTGTCTGAGCCATCTCCAGAACTCATTTCATCTTGTAAAACTGAAACTTGATACCCATCAAACAAGTCCCCAGGCCCTCTCCCCCGCCATTTTTGTCTACCAGATAAGCCTCCTCAAAATTCATATGAAATCCTTGACTCTCCCCATGTCCCCTGGATCCTCTCTGGATGACATCTGTGACCTGGCAGGAAGCCTTGTGATAAATAGGACTATTTATCCAGACTGGGGATGAACAATCCCTGGCGTCCCCTGGAAAGTGGGATGAACCTCCACATCCCTGCTAGTCTGGCTGCCCACAGGTAGGGCTTTGGAGAGGCCAGGTCCAGGGCTGTAACCCCTGAAATGAATTTCGTCAATGGCTTGGCCTCCTGGCTTGGAGCCTTGAACCTATGTAGATCTCCTTGTCCAAGCTCCATTTCTCGGCTGCCCCTTTGTCCTGTGGCAGAAGGCTTGGACTCAGCGTGGCCATACCTCCCACACCCCTCCTGAGCCTGCAGCATTCCTGGCCTGAGGGGGACACCACTTCATTTAGAACATGCCCCCTGTTGGGGCTCTGACTTTTGCCCTCAAGGTCACTTTCTTCCAAGATTGCACAGCCAGGTGGTTTTCCTTGCTGATCCAAGTTAAGCTCGGAAATAGCTTCCTTTTGTTACCTCTCCTGCCTTTTGAGATGGGACATTGTTGGCAAGGAAAGTCCGGAGTTTCTAAAGCTTTCTGTCTGGGCAGAGTTCTCTTGCCCTGTCACTATGAGGCAGCTGTCCTTCAAATCATGCCCCAGACATTTTCGTATGCAGACCCATCACACGTCTTTTATCAGAGATTCACCTCAAGAAGAGGCTCCCTCCCCCAACAAGTGAAATGGGTGAATTTGCCACCCTGGGACTCCGGGGCTTCAGGGAGACCTCAGCAGGCAGGGTGCCACACGCCTGGCCTGCTTCTCCTTGGCCAGGCTAATGCAAGGCGCTGAGGGAAAGAACAAAGGATGGTGATTCTTCTGTTCTCAGAAATCCTATTATCTGCTTGTTGAGAACAGACACACACATGTGAAAAGATGACTAAATATGCCAGGCAGTAAATGTAAAATGCCATCTGAGTTGAATGGACTACATATCCGACATGAGTTCAGAGGCAAGGCCAAGATCACTTCCAGCTGTGGTGGTCAAGGCAGTTATTGCTGAGGGAGACACGCATGTGAGCCTGGCCCTTGGGGCAGATTGCCTTTGGACTGGCAGGGAGAAGGGGTGACAACCACGGACAGACAGACCGACAGACCTGGAGAGCCCCACCCACCTTCCGGATGCATGAAGAACTGCATGCTTTATCAGTGCGTTCTTTTGAAAGGTTTTATGTATGCGCTCTGCCTTTCCTATGTGGGTGAATTCGGAACACTGTGTGCAGTATCTGGTGGGGGCTTCGGTGGGCTGGAGTCGGGGGGCTTGCCTATTGGGAGGAACCGCAGCAGTGAATCGGGCTGGATGGGAGTGAGGGTCTTGAATAACCTGTCTCAGAGTCTAGCGGATGGTGAGATAGAAACCTGCTACAGCTGAATTCAGAAACTTATTTCTGAACAAATAATGGTGGGTAAAATTAGCAGACATCTGGAAGAGGCACATATTTCAAAGTTATTTTGGTCTGATCTATAAAGCACACTATGAGGAATATGATTGGTAGCTGGTCTTAATAAACAGTTAGTGGGTTCTGCCTGCTTGAAATGCAAAACAGATGTATCTTTGTTCTTTTAAACTGACTTTGATGAAAAAACTATATGTGACGTCAGGTCCAAGCTATTGGATGTCTGAGTCCTACTCAGAAATATTTTAGAATATAAAAAAGTTTCCATGGTCGACACTGAGAGAACAAAGTGAACAAAGTGAATTCCAGTCGTATTGCTGTTAGCATTGAAGCAGGTTCAGAAATTCAGGGAGGGCTTCGTCCAACAAGCCCTTTTGGTATTTGGGGGGCATTGTTTCTCCCCGCCTCACCAAGGCACCCTCCCATCTCACAGCTGCAAGCCCGGAGTGCGTGTGGTTTTCAGCTGTCACTGCTGGGGCTCTGTAATGGGCATTATTGCTGTTTGGCTTATTTGTACAAATGTTTCCTAAAAGAGCAAAATCGGATTCTGCAGCAGTGATCCAGGATCTGGAGACTGTGTGATGTTGCCATTTCTCCCAATTTGTTTGGTTATGAATGATGCGGGGTTTTTAATCATTAGCATCTTGGCTTTGCTGGCTGTTTTTGGCAGACTGGCCCTCCAGCCAGCCCTGTGCTGTGCTCTGTGCATCAGGAAACCAGCTCACTCTGCAGGTGTTTCAGCCATAAACAAGCATCCGCCACGGGCTCCTCTTTCTTTTTACGGAAACCCTTTGGAATTTAACTTTCAGATACAAATACTTGGAGCAGTTGGCAGCCGAGGCACACGAGAAGGAACTGAGAAGCCGGAGTGCGAGCCGGGGCAGAAGTGACCTCTCCTTGGACCTGACCTCCCGGGCAGCCCCTTCCTCCCCCACCCCTCGGCGCCGTAGCCCGCCGTCTGTAGACTCTGGAGAGGCTCTCCCGGGATCCTTCTCCTCTCTGGGAACAGCTCAGCATCCCCAAGGTGAGTGCCAGGAGAGTAGAGGGAACTCTGATGGGGTAATTCGTGTTAAGCTTCTGGGCAGGAGGGACCATTACTCCATGCAGAGTGGTACCCAGTAGTCACCGAGGGTAAACTCAGGACAACTGCACCATGCTAATAAACCAGCTGCCTTCAGAGTCACTTCTGTTAAAGCAGAATTATGTGTGAAGATTGTCAGTGCATGGTCACTGAGAAGGGAGAATATTGAAAATAAGGCTTACTTGGCCATTTTCTTCCTTAATCACAGGGTATTAACTTAGTACCCTATAATTTGGATATTATTTATTTATTGGCTCTGCCCAATAAAGCGACCACTTTAAAATGTTCTGACCTTAGGAATTATGGGTCTGTTTCCAATTAAACTGATGGAGAATAAAATTAATCAAAGCAAGCAAAGAAAAAAAATGCAGACCCAGTGGAAATAGAAGTTAAACATTGAATCAGAAGAAAGGGAAGATAGTAGCGATTACTGGCGCGTGTGGTGTGGGTGTAGACGCTTGTGTGGAGACAGACGGGCTCTCTCTGGAGAGATTGTCTGTCATCTTAGTTTTATTTGGAGAAAAACAATGTTGTACACTGAAGCCTGAGAGCATCAGCTGTTTTCCTGATGGCTCTGAGGATGGTGGGTCCGTTCTCTCTCACATTAACAGAGAGGATGGGTCTTGAGCACTGGCGCCTATGCTGTGTGTTGATGAGCCTGCAGCTAGCACTTTTCAGTGTGACCGGGTGTTATGGCTTGCAGCCTGGCCAAGGCTTAGCCAACTGAAGACAACAGACAAGTTCAACTTTTAACTCTGAGAGGTACTGACTAAATATGGCGTCAAGTTGAATTTCAGCAAGGCAGCACTGCATGACCTCAGCAGAACTGGATGTAACGGAACAGTGTTGTCCGTCCAAGTCCTCGTGGGCTCTCCAAGCCTCGGGGCTCATTCTGCAGGAGCAGGCTGTTTTCCCTGCGGCTTTCTATCGCGTCCAGTTCCTGCTGGTCCCCGAGCCAGGGAAGATTGTCCCAGGCAGATGGGTCAGTCATAGATGAGTAATGTTGGTCTGAAAATCCTGAGACTCGAAGACTCAGGAAAACAGACTGTTCTATGACAGCTCTGTGCTTTCCAGCCCCTGCCTGGTATCCCTGCTCTATCTAAATTGTGGTATTGCCAGAAGCGAGATGAAAACCATTCCCCTGCGAAGCTGCGGTTCACCACTTAATCTGGGGACTTTTAACTCTAAGAGTTGTATCCTCTCCAGTTTGCAGAATAGCTATCTAAACTGGGAAATACAGAGCGGCCCCAAGCTGAGAGAGAATTGTCAGTATCTATAAATATTATTTGTCCTCAAAACTTCTCGTCTTCTTGATGCTTGTGATGAAAAGACAGTTCCTCAAGAATTTTGCCCGGGGGTGGTCAAACTTGAGATTGTTCTGTCCAATTGTAAAGGCAGAATATATTTTTTAAAGATTTTATTTTTTTGAGGGAGAGTGAGCGAGAGCGAGCGAGTGAGCATGAGTGGGGGGAGGGGCAGAGAGAGAGAGAGAGAGAGAGAGAGAAGCAGGGTTCCCACTGAGGAGGGAGCCCAATACTGAGCGGGGAGCCCTATGCAGGACTCAATCCCAAGGCCCTAGGATCTTGACCTGAGCTGAAGGCACATGCTTAACCGACCGAGCCACCCAGGCACCAAAAAGGTAGAATATGTTAAACTGCTGTAAGAATACAGAAGATACTTATTTGGGGTACATGCAATATGCATTGGGGAAAATAAAGTTATTTCAGTATGCTTTCAGAGAGATTAATAGTAGGTGTCCTTTTCCTCTTCTGAGAACTGACTCAGACTGAGAGAACGTGTGACGGAAATCACAACACACGCATCTGAAGTAGGGATACTGGGCTTGAAATGATACATAATTACAAATTAACGCAATAGCATCCTATGATGTTTGCTTTGTCCAAAAAAAACAAAGCAGTGGTTCCTGTGGAATCAGGAAAAGCTGTCCGTCATACATTAATTATCCACATCAGTCGGAACCAGCCAAGCAATTGAATACCTGTGTCCTAATACATTGGTGAAAGACACAATTGGCGGTTGGAAGTGTATAAGAGGAAATGCTGTGAGAGGATGGTCTCAGAAAGGTGCTGAGACTTCCTTCCCATTTGGAGACCTTTGCCCTAAAGGGAGAAACAAAGCTGGGCTGGCAGCAAGCTTTCTCTCAGCCTAGCTGGCTGTGGTTCTCTGAAACCTACTAGTCTCCAGTTCATAGTCTATTCTTCTTACCAGCTTCCATTTTTAAAGGCTCACAGTAGTTTTTTGCTTATCCCTCACATTTACAATATCCCAACATCTGGGGGAAAAGTAAAAAAAATCTGATCACACATCCAGATGTTTGTCCCACTCCAAACACCTGGCACTGTGTGGTCCAAACGGGCCTGGGGTTGACTCGCTTTTTCACTCTCTCTCCTTGCAGAATCCTAGGATGATCATCTTCACGCTTGTGCAGTTCTCTGTCCCTCCCTCACAAATGCTACTATTCGGTCCCTCCTCGGGCATCTGAGGAGGCGGGGGAGATGCTGCTACCCATATTTTACTGAGACTCAGATAGATGGGAAGGGACACCATTTGCAGAGCGAGTGGACACCATCCTGGGGGTGGAAGCCATCTTTTTCCGCTCGGCCCAGTCATTTATGAGGGCATCACGGCACCCCGGTATTTGTGGTAGTGTCCACGTTCGTGCTGGACCATCCCTTTGCTTCGACCCCTACATATGTTGCAGCCTACATTTCAGAGTTATGTTTGCAAAAGAAAGGAAAAACTGATATTTGCTACTGAATTATATATATCTCGGGATGAAAGGTCACTTTATGGATTTTTTGTTTATTAAAGATTCTGGAGAATTTTTATTAGCAGAGGATAGGAGAGCATTAAACTCTCCTTTACCTTTGCTCTTACAAAATATATTTAGAAAGAAGGAAGGGTAAATGTTAAAATGCCAATAGCATTATGGGCCATCTAGTGAGGTCCCTCAGCCAAAAGCCTTCCCAGCTAAATCTTCTCTGACTTCTGTATAACTTTAAGCCACTGCCCCCACCATCGAGTCAGTGTGTGCTTGAATTATTTTTCCATCTGGCCCTCTTGTGGCTCACAGCAGATGTGTGTCCCAGGACTGCCTAGACTTCGTGGTGATGGTCTGAATATTTTTCCTCTGTGTGAAACTACCAGGCCCAAGTGAGGAGCAAACGCATACATGTGTTCTCATTTGCACTGCTGCAATTCATGGCGACAGTCAGCCCCCAATTTAGGTAAACACAAAGGGCCTCTCTCTTCATTGCCTTAATTAGCCTTGCCTTATTTTCACTGAGCTCTGATAGTACAGATCAGAATATCTAGTAAGTTTACTTCCTATTATTTTCAGAAACTCGCAGATGTCTCTGGAAATAAGTTATTCTCACTAATTAGAGAAAAAGGTTCAATATTCTTATTGGGAGAGGATTCTTTGCTATGACTCTTGAGAAAGTTCCTGAGAAACAGAAGTAATCTGTGTACCCATGAGTGAAATAATTTTAGCCCAGTAACCTGTTACCCCAGTGGGTACCCCAGATCCACATAACCTATTTCATGGAAACAAAATGGAGAAACCATTCATCTCAAAACCAGGTGTTGATGTTGGTCCCTGCCGGGTGGCCCTGTTGAGAACTACCTTTCCTGGAGGCTAGTTCTGTGTGACTTTCTTGCTCCATGACTGATACCCCTGAGTCCACTCCGAGGCTAAGCGAAGAGAAATTACCTTTCCCATTTGAAAGCAGCTGCTGTGATGAGGCCACGAGTGGCTTTTTCCCCCTAATGCAGCCATGAAAGCATACATTATGGCTAGATTATTTTTATTTTTAGCTTAGTGCTCTTTACAGTGCACACAGAAATCATACTTTAGAGATGCATTTGAAAATTTTCCCATACTGTATTATGTCAGGGAAAAAGATTTTCAGTGGTGGTTTTTTTTTCCTTCCCATACCTGGATTCCTAGATATTTCCATGTCTTCTTGTTGGGCCTTGGAGATCTAGAACGTAACCTGTATGTCCATGGCCTACTCACCAGCACTCACCTGGAGGCATTTACAGAAATTACTGACATGCTGTACGATATTTTCTGTCATAGATCCAAGCTTTTAAAGTGCTGGTAAATAGGACTCTTCCTCTAGCTTCCTCAGCTTCTCACCTGGAAATAAAATATAGACCTATAGTTATATCCTGAAATGTTCCATTGGCTTAAGTGAATGATTTTTCACATGGGCATCGTTCATCATCACAGCTGTTGTCATTGTGACCAGTCATTGACTGAGCATCTTTGTTGCCTTGTGTGACATGTTTTGAGTCTCCTTCAGGTGTAGACACTCTCCTGAGTTACCCAATCCACATGGCAGAAATCAGAAACATCTGGTATCCTGTTTCCAGTTGGCACAGTAGCAATGGAATATCATCGGTCATCAACGTAATGCATGCTGGTTCCCTTGCATAGAGCTTTTGGACGCCTCCAGTCCAGTATTTCATGCACTGGCAAGAAACTAGATTCCTTGTGGTTAATGTGACTCAGGGAAGCCCCACCTCCCCACACCCAACCTGACAGCTGCGACTTGATGCCATTTGGTCAGTTAGAACCTCTCAGAAACTCTCCCCAAGCCCAAGGCACTGCCGGCTACACCTGCCGTGGAACTGCTTTATGAGCCTTTGCAAATCATTCGGTTTTCCTGCCTCACTTTTTCTCTGTCTCTAAAAATGGAAGAGGGCAAAACTCTCCCTTTTTCCCTCCTATAGAAAATGACAGTTGTCTGCAGCGTGTTTTCATGCACCATATTTTAAGACATAGTCTTGAATCCTTTTGAAGTAGAGCACGTATGAGTCTTACTTAAGTATGCTTAAGTGAAGACAAGGCAGGGAATGGCATTGGAAACGTTAAAGAATGGTATTGTGTGATCAACATGATCATTTCACAGGTAGTAATTAGGTATCAAGAACTCTGAAGTACTCTTGTAAGTTAGTAAGTTAGCCTGCCACAGCTTTGTGGATGGGGGCACAAGACATGAAACTGCAGGGTCGGAGACAATGGACTTGATTACTCATAGCAACAGTAGTAGCCAGAGTATCAGCATCTGTGCCATTTCTCCAAGCCCCAGTTCCTTCAAGTTGATGTAAATAGGTCTAAGTGATGGCTGCATACACAGAGAGGAACCTTGAGCTTAGGGACCCCTCATCTTTTATAGAGGGCAGTAAACACATCTTCCCTTTCTCCCAGAGGAAGACCTTATCTTCATCACAGCAAGCGCTAAACCTCGTGGATGGTGCTCCACGAGGAGGCACCATCTCTCTCTTCCAAGGCCATTCACTATGCACACATCCTCAGAAAGATATCCCAGAGCAAAGGCTTCCCATGCCTCTGCTTGTAAGACTGCAGAAACAGGAGAGATCCATGGAGAATTGTTTCCAAGATTGGATTATAATGGTTTTTAACCAATATTTACAAATTTGCATCTTAAAATCTGTTTAATGGAAACAAAATATTCAGTTTTAGAATAGGAATTAGCTTGTTTGTTCTTACTTGACAAGAAAGTGCATCAGAAGTTAAAAGACCCGGTCTGGAGCAGGCCCTGGGGGTGAATGAGCTTGTCTGCATCCGGAGGTGCTATCAGGAAATCTGGAAAGACATCAGTGCCTTTCATCCCAGATGAGAGCCTTGGGTAAATGCTCCCGGGGACATTCAGGAGGCCTCTATAGGTAGGAACATTGAGCATTTTTCAGTAAGTGTGGTACTTTGAATATCCAGAGTTGTTGACTAAGAACTGAGAAATAACAAAGGTGAATAATTACCCAGCTCCTTGTAGGTAATTCCTACCTGTGGTCAGGACCTTGATCAAACCTCTTGCCATTCCACTTTTCCCTCCAGCATCCCTGCCCCCAGTCTACCACCCTGCCCCCACTCTACCACCCCGATTTTCCCCCACCCACCCTGATAAGGCATTTGTGCCAAATGATACAGTTTGCAATGTGGCAGGACAATCACACATTGATCTTCCAGTCCCTAAAGTACGCTTTTGCAGGAGAACTCCAGGGGTCGGTGACCCTGCAGTGCATCTTATCTGCCTCTGAACATGGCACGAATCTTTAGAGCCTTTTGAAGCTGGAACATCCTCTGAGAAAGCTGCCTCCGCCAGATATATTTGGAAGTTCCAGTAGATTCTCGTTGACTCTCTAGATTGGGCCGCTTTTGGTCCCTATGTATTCTCTAGATAATCTCCAGATTCAGCACGTTACTTGGCTGTCATATCTTCTGCATTTCTCATCACTGTTCTCTCATCATTTATCTCAGTCTTTCTCGTCCTTCTGTTTCAGTCTTCCTACTGACTCTTCTGCCTGCCTGCCTCCTAAGCGTTGGGATTTTCCAAGGGACCTTTCTCTGAAACCCTCTGTTTTTATGCCTAACTTCTGGCTGTTTTCTCACATCCCCACGTGTGATCTTGATCTCCCTACCATTGATGAAAACCACCAGGTCTGTCTGCATCTCCAGCCTTGGCCTTCTGGAGCCCAGGACACATGAATCCAACCTCCTTAGATATCAGCATCCAAGTGTTCTGCAGACATGTCACACTCAACAGGTGCCCATCAGGGACATTCACATGGGAGCTGTGCCCATCTTTCACCCATAAAATCCCTACCCCTTCAAACCTGTTCATACCTTCCAGTCATCATCTGGGTTAGACTATCTCTTTTGGCCTAGTCATTTAAGCTAGAAGCATGCATACAATTTTTGACAACCTCCTCAATGCTCAGACCTTCATGCAGTTACCAAGTGTTCATGTGCTCCTTTCTCTCAACTCAGCCATCTTTCCTGTCTCCCCATTGCCTCTGTCTTAACCCTGCTCTTAACCATCTCTCATCTGGACCATTTCAATAGCTTCTAATAGCTCTCATGTCTTCCAGGTTCTTAATAGCAACCCAACCAAAAAAAAAAATCATATCTGTCTTTAAATAGCTCTAGTGGCTCTCCATTACCTATAACAACAAGACCTATGGACACTCAAAATTTTGGTTATCTGATCCCTACTACCAGTCTTTTACCTCCACAACATCTACATGTTACATTTCATCAGCGCCAAACACTGTCACTACCTGAAAGGTGCTATGTTTTCTCACATTTTCTCTGTGCTTAAAAGACCTCTTCCACTGGGTGCCCACTGGGCTCTTAGCCATCTAGTTGAAGGATCTTCTCTAAAGCCTCCTTTGATTCCTCTTATGTGTTTCCCTTACATCTTGTGCATACCAGGGATACCGGGCTTAGCTCACTGTATCTGTAGTAAATTGTCCCCCCTCCCCCACATCTGTGTGTTAAATTTTCCCCCCTCCCCTGCATCATTCCCCAGAGGAGAGCCCATGCCCACATCACCTTTGTTATCTCCTAATGCTTGGAGCAGAATAGATATTAGGTAAATGTTTTATGAGCTAGTGAATGAACAAATAGCATGAAAAAAGAAAACACACACTAATCTTTTTTTTTTTTTAAGATTTTATTTATTTATTTGACACAGCAAGAGAGGAACACAAGCAGGGAGAGTGGGAGAGGGAGAAACAGGCTTCCCACTGAGCGGAGAGCCCGATGCAGGGCTTGATCCCAGAACCCTAGGATCAAGCCCTGAGCCAAAGGCAGACACTTAACAAATGAGCCACCCAGGCACCCCAAAGACACACTAATCTATAGAGACAGCTCTTTACCCTATATGCAGAAATTTACTACATGGGTCATGATGGAGGAGGACATGTATTTGCCAATATAGACCACTCTCTAAAGACTGAAGGAAGGACGATGGGTTTAGTGCAGAAAGGGAACTTTTGCAGAGAATTGACATATGTGAGCTTTCCTTCTGAGGATCTAACCCTAATGGAGGAAGAAAACTCAGAGGATGATTCTTGATAAATTGATAGTTAAGAATGTATTCAACCACCTATTAAAATACCCCTTATTTTAAGTGGATCTTTCTCCATTTTTTATGAATGAATTTGCTAACAAGTTCAGATAAACTAAGTTATTGACTAAGTGGATTAGTGACTAGATATAAGTGAAGAAGGGTCAACTGCTTGGGGTGAGAGTTTAAGAGTGATATTTCTAGTTGTACTCCCATTCTAGGCCAGCTGGTTCTGCCTAGGTGGGGTCAGACTCTGCTGGCAAGAAGAGCTAATATTTTCTTTAGATAATAGTTGTTTTGATCCCATAATATCTCTTGGCTAGACCACTTTATCCTGAAAAATATTTGGGGGAAGGTGTTTTTCATATCTGACTTCCTTATGCCTAACACAGTGCCTGGCACATCAGAGATATCAATAAATACTGACTTAGTGTTGCTGCTAATTACATTAGAACATCTAATTAAAAGTAACTATCTCCTGCTGAGCCAGAAAAAGGGAGTTAACAAAAAAACTCAAGTTCAGTCAATTTATTTGCTAGCTGTTATTACTCAGGACTATCCATTTTAATGCTTGTGTAGACTTTCCAAAATAGGTTTTGTTTTGATGTCATTGGTGTTCTATCTGGGACCATGATAAGAGCCAGAGTTGCTCTTGAGATGCACTGGCAATTTGGAATTAGGCAATGTCTTCAACCTTGAGGAAAGGCTTGTCTTCTTCTTTGCTCTTGTAAGAAAATGAGCGTGCAGTTAATCTAGGAACTCCACCAGCCATACTGGGCATGGAAAGACAAATGAATATTGGAGTTGATCCTATTCTGATCCTGAAGCAATCCTGAGCCAAGACAACGTCTCTCTATCTGATTTTAGGAGAATTTAAGCAAGCTCAAAGGAAGTCTTCATATGCAGTAGTTGATGTTTGGGGTCATAAGGTTTGAGTTCAAGATAATGATAAAGTACTGATAGAGAACAGATAGAATAATGATACATGATAAAATAATCTTAAATTGCGCTTTTTTTTGGTCATTTTCTGTTTATAGTGTGAAATCAGATCTGTCCACTAACGAATATTGCAATAATTGGATCTGAAACTAGAAACTTCTTTTTTTGTCCTAGATGATAATACAGTGGAATTATATTCTGAACATTTTTAACCAGGTGAACTCCATCAGAAGCATAATCTGGGGGGCATGGGTCAGGGGAGTGAAGATTACAATCTGAAGAGGGCTTCTGATCCTGTATAATATCCAGCTCAGATGTTGGTTTCCATGTGAGCCCTAACATGGCGGTCGCAGATCTGTTTTTTCTTGAGTCATTCCAGCTTTCATGTGCCTTTTTATAGTATGAACAGCACACCGTACCAAATGTGATTTTAGAGTGTAAGGTTTTGTGTGTTATGGTAACATGGCCCCCCGCTACAAGCCCAGTACTTCTTATGACATTCCACTGAAGTGAAGCGAATGCCTTGTTGGAACCCTGAGGGTTGGTATGGTTTCTACAAAATGGTGTCTTCTAAAAGATGCCTAACTTCCTACCTACCTACCTTCCAAAGGTAATTTTGGCCCCTTCCGAAGGTAACTTTGGCCACATATGGTTTTCATCTTAAGAGGTGGCTTAGGCTGAGCCTGTTTAGAAAATTTAGCTCTCGATTTTGATAATCATAATAAAACTGGGCTAAATTTAGAAGACATATGAATTCACTAGACGGATGGATCAGTATTTTGCACATGATAAAGTAGGTTGTTTGTGTAAAGCTTGAGGAGGCTGAGTTTGAGCCCATCCTAATGAAACTGTTCCCTTAGGGTCGAGATTCTCGACATAGGATGCTCCCTGCCACCCACCTCCCCCACTCCCTCCAAGAGACATTTGACAGTGTCTGGAGGTATTTTTAGTTGTCACAACTGAGGAGGTGGTAGTGTTGGCCTCTAGTGGGTAGAGGCCAGGAATGCTGCTAAGCACCCTGCAGAATACAGAACAGCCCTCCCACAACCAAGAATTCTCCAACCCCAAATATCCATGGTATTAAGGCCAAGAAATCCTGCTCTAGAGTGAATCTGAGTGAACAGCTTAGCATGAACTGGCCCAGCACCAAAGGCGAAGTCTAAAGAATTTTCAAAGTTGTGGGCTTTTTCTCTTGGGACCTTTTTCACATTTATGTGATTAAACCACAAGTTTAAAGTTGATGGTGTTAGTTATTAGCTCGGAACTGGGGAGGTCCCTGGAATGTACATGATTTGGAGCAACTGTTACAGAATTGGCTGGCCCAGCCCTTGGTTTCCTAAGACCTGCCAGAAAGCCAAGTCCTGGCAGAGTCTTCGAGACACCATCACAGAAATCAATTGAAGCCACCCAAAGACTTATTAAGTTCAGATCTTTCTACCAGCAACTTATCTCTTCAAAGGAAAGTTGCATGATGGGAGATTCCAATTGGCCACTCTGGACTCGGCTGTCATGGATGAAAGCAGACCCGGGACAGTCGTGTTATATTTGTATATTTGTCTCTTTGGGAATGATTCTGTGCTTCTCCTTTACAGCATAAGTCACCCACCTTGCAGTGGACCATCGTGATTAATAGCCTGAGCTTTTCAGTCAGTTCTGGTGGGGTTCAAATCCCAGCTCTGCTTGTCAGTGAGTCTGGGAGGAGATGAACACTCAGAGGGTGCCTGAGGGCCGCCAGTGAAGGGACAGTTCCCGGAGGTGTGGGGAAGGTCACAGGACCATCAAGAAGCCCCAGAGATGAACAGCAGTGAGAGATTATCAACACTGCTCCCACCTCCAGGCCTGGAGGAACTTGGTCATGCCTGGGACTCAGTGAGAGTCATAGCCTTGGGGAGGAGAGCACAGGACAGAAATGGTGACCTGACCACTTCGCCAGACTGAGGCCCCACATAAAGAGAGTGGAGGCATAAATACACCAGCCTCTCCTTCCTCCCTCCCGTGCTGCTACTTCTCTGTGAAAGTGAGAGGGAGATAGCCCCCCAGGGCACAGAGCAGAGAGCGGGTCTGGAGAAGCAGCTGTGAGGAGCCAGCCCACAGTGTAGCCTGGGCAAGTTGCTTAACCTCTCTGGACAGGTGTCCTCCCTTCTCATATGGGGACACTAATCTTCATACTGCTGGCGTGAGGACTCCATGCAGTTCTTGGGACACACCAGTGTGTAGAAGGCTCTTGGTACCCAGTATGCAGGGCCTGATGTCTAGCGAGATTTTCCAGACCAGATGAGGAGTTGGTGCTGGGCAGTTGGAGGGACAAAGAGAACTAACTATTAGGAGTCGTCCTCTGCCCTGGCTGAATTCGTCAGGGCCTGCTCTCTCTCCTCTCCCTCGAAGTTCTGTGATCGGCATGAGGGAAGCCCCAGCATCTGACCGGGCCCTCTTTAAATTCTTTCAACAAAAGCAGTGAAGTTTTCCCTCTTTCCCTGTGGTTCTCATGTTGGTGGGTTCCCATTCTGATCCCACGTCCAGCCTCTCTGTCCTGTAAAGTCTGTTTTCTTTGGATAAAGCATTCCCCCCTACCACCCCGTGGCCATGTTTGCATTACAGGCCCATCCCCAATATGGTGACAACCAGGTTCCTTGTCACTTCTTTCTGAATATACTGTGGATCTCTTCCTTTCAATGATTTCTTCTACATTACCTACATTATCCGTTCCTACATCCCTTTATGCAGTTTAATTTTGGATTTCTTTCTCCTTTTTCTCCTCTCTGCACTCCAACCTTAAAATTTAGCTTAAAGCCCTTTGAATCAGGTCAGTACAGGCTCTGGCCAAATACATTTTTCTGGCCTTTGCTAAGTGCGTTCTGGCAATGCCGGGATCCCATCAGTCTGCTCGCTTAGGATGTGGTCCAGGAAGACAGGTCCTGGTTTTGGATGCCTTCTATGCTGCCAGGCATTTCTTGCCATGTCCTCCTTTCCATACTCATGCCTCCTGCGGGAAGAAGGACTACCTGGCCCCTGGCCCAGGAACTTCTCGCAACTCTTCTTCTCCTCAGTGCAGGCCCAGAGATGGGGCAGACCCTTACATCCTTCCTCCATCCGAGGTGATGGGCGGGCATGGCTGGTGATGGGAAAGCTGGGTTTGGGGCATGGCTGGCAGCTCCTGACTTGCAGGTTTGGTTAATTGTGGTCACTTCTGAGCCTGCACCAAAGGCAGGGCTTCAGGGTCCTTACAGGCATGCGCTTGGGCGTGGGTGCCCTGCCCAGCACCATGGCCTTCACTCTTCCCTCCCCAGCCTAGCTCTCTGACGGCAGTGTGAGGGGCCTCCCCACAGAGGGGTTGTGCTTATTTAGTAGACTGTTCATGTGAGATGTGCTCAGTTGCAGTCCTCAGAGGGAGACAACACCCCATGCTCTCCTCAGATGCTGACAGGCTACTTCCGCCAGAGACTCTCTGGAGTGAGGAACAGCTTCCCGTTGGCGCCATGTTTTTAATCATCATCGCGCATTGAGCCCCAGTGTCTGGCATTCACCTCTCCCGTCTCAGTCTCTGTCTGCAGGGCTTGCTTTCTGGGCTGTGCGCTCCACACAAGTGAGGAGCTTCTTCCATAGCCCCAGGCACGTGTCAGCTGTCTCAGTAGCAAGAGTTGCTTGCGTGGCCCTACCTACAGCAGCCATCACCACCCTCAGTGTGATATCCCAGGTCCTCACCCTGCCCTGCAAGGCCCACAGCCAGAGCTCTGGTGCCACGCAGCTGCGTCCCTCCAGCATGCCCTGTCTCTTCATCTCTGCACATGCTCCTCCCTCTGCCCAGAATGTTCTCACATCCACTCTTCCCCTGTCAACTCATTTTCCTCCTTGGAGACCCTGCTTAAATGTCACTTTGGCACAGCAACTTACCTTCCTTCTCAGGCCTTGCTAAAGTCCCTCCCCCCCTCCACCTCCCACTGGCCACCATGCCTTTGCTTTTGGAGCGTTGTCACATGGAGACATGTTTAACTGTGTCTGGGTGAGCCAAGGGGCTGAGATTCCCATGTTCATTGGCGGTAGGGCTCCCCCACCTTTGCCATGCAGAGGCCATGGCCAGGCATGTATGGGCTCTTTGCTCCTCTGTAATCCCTATGATGACAAGCACTGGGTCTCTCACTTGTGTCACTCATGTATCCCTGTGTCTTTCACCACCAACACTATTGTTGGGCCACAGAAAGGTTCATTAAATATGAGGGCTGGCAGTAGGGGGGAGATGTGAGCAGTTTCCACCCCTAGGTGTTGACAAATGTCTTAGCTGTCTTAGGGCTGTTCCTGAAGACTCATGAGATACGGTTGCCCTGCTTCCTGGGCACTCTGTGAAGGGAGATGATACTTTTCCCCTGTCTGCTCATCGCGGGGCAACCTGGCAGAGGGTAGTGACTCAAGCAATGGAGGGGTGTGTGTGGAGGGGCCACTGACAAGCGAGGACCCAAGGAGGGAGAATGGGAAAGGGGAACAGAAATGTTCTGGAACTTGGGGTGCAATCTCAGCCTCTTGGGCATCAGCGAAGACTTTGTGAGCAGATGTTGCCCTGCTACCACACTGGGGGCTCGCGGACACTGGAGGAAGGTCAGGTCTCAGCCCTCGGGGATCTTTTGCCTTGTCATTCCTGTGTTTGGTTAATGCAGCTGCAGAAGGGCTGTGCCGTGGGTCCTGGCTGCTCCTTCCAGGGACCCCCTGTCACTTGTTATCCAGTGCCCTCTCTTGCGTGGCCAGCGACATACTACTGTGATCCCCATAGATGGGTTTTTATGTCCCTTTTCCCTAGCTGAGGAGCGAGCCCTCAGAAAGCCGGGATGTGTGTTCCGTCAGTGACAGAGGTGCCGCCTGGCGTGTGCAGGACAGGTGTCTTCGGGAATGAGGAGCCACGCGCGTTTGCTTTCGCACCGCCGCCCTCTAGCTGTGCTGGTTTTGTGCGACTCACGTGTGTGTGACTATTATTTGTCCATTGCTGGGACAACCTCACATGCCACAGATTTGCAGTCGGGCCCGGTGGTGCCGAGTCTGCATTCTGGGTGGGGGTGGTTTAGGAGACGGCCACCTCCCCAGCAGTGGGGACACGGAGAAGCCAGCCCGTGCAGCTCGCATACAGAAATGACTCCACAAAGTGAGGTCCTAGCTTAGGGGGGCTGAGGTTGCTGAGTGTTTCAGCCACAAGGCTGAGCACCTGTGCTCCTCAGGGGCCCCAGTCGCCGCGTCCGTGGAAGGAAACGTGATGGCGGCATGCGCGTGGGCTGAAGCCAAACCGCCGCCACACCGTGGGTCTTTCCTACTTCGTGGGCCCAGTCTCCTGGGGATGGAGAGTAGACACAGGCTCTGGCAACCCGCCGCACCCATCCCCCATCACTGACAAAGCCACATGGAGGCACCCTAGCCGGTGTTCACCATATGCTCACCAGTTAAAACTCAAATGCCTGCCACATGCTAGACGGTTGGAAACACATTTGGGTTTTGATGTGGCTATTCTGATGTGAGTGTATGCGAGGACATATGCCTTCTGTCAACCCGAGGATGACAGCGAGGACATATGCCTTCTGTCAACCCGAGGATGACAGCGAGGACATATGCCTTCTGTCAACCCGAGGATGACAGTGGTATTGGTAACACGGCGCTTCTGCTGTGCTCGTAAAGGAAGGGGTGTTTGTAGCTCCTCGATAACTACTTCATTATCAGAGGGAGAAGAAATCACCAGAAAATTTCCTTTAATACCAAAGGGCATTTTTCCCGAGGTTGTATTCACGCTTTCCCTGTACTCAGTTAAGTCTTCGTTTTTGAGGAAGAGGGTCCACCGGCACCATGCTTCGGTCAGTGGGCTCAAGGTGTATGCCCTTTGGCTTCCTCCTGCTGCTACCAGGGAGCACAGTTCGGCCTGGAAACTTTGTCCTCGTATCACCAGTTCTTGGGGACACCAGCAGGGACAGCCAGTAGACAGCGGAGGGCCTTTGCTGCCCTGGCCTGCTTCCTCCAGTCTCCCAGGGAAGCAGGTTCCCATACTAGACTAGAAAATATACAACCTGTCATGAAGCCACAGGCAGGCAGGAGGGAGAGGCTTTTTGACCTCTACACTCAGTTCCTACCTGAAGGACACTGGAGAGACTCTCCTGGAGGAGTCATTCTTCCTTTAGTGGCTGGAAGTTACCCAAGGACATAAGGAGAAGCTGACATTGTACCTTCCCCAATTCCCTCTTTCTCAGAGGAAGGCAGCCTGAGAGCAGATGAGGGGTGGGGGAATGGAGCCAGGGAGTCCTGGCAGAATGACTTCTGGCTGGGAAGTGGAGGGCAGCTGGGCTCCCTGCCCAGGGAGGCCTGAGCAGTCCTCTCCCATAGGAATGGCACCGCCTGGCTTGCTGGAGGGCCTGTTCTGCAAATTCTCCTGCCAGCCACCCCCACTCACCTGAGCCAGCAGGTTGCCTCCACAGAGGGAGTGCCCAATCTGCTTGTTCTCCTGGGGTCTTCTGAAGTCTGGGCAGGTTCCTTACAGTTCCTGTCCCGCGCAGATCCTGCTGAATTTCTGTATTTGTGTAGCATATGCTTAGGGCTTGAGCACATACTCTTGGGGTACACTGTCCCGATTCCAGCAATGTGGTTTTGCCCATCCCTGAGGGTCAAACTCTCAAGAGTGACCTCTCTCCCTCTGGACTTCACTTGTGGCAGCCGGCTCAGAACTTTCTGTGTTCTCTGTCATTTTGCTACTCCTATACAGTGCATAGCTGAGAATTTTGCTCAGGAAAATCGTGCAAAGCCATACTATGCCACTTTCCTGTGCCCTAGAGGATGTCCCACAAGGGAACGGGAACACGTACTTTACTATGAGCATCAAATCTCCAGTCCTGATAGGTTTATAAATAGTCCTGTGCCATGAGAGATTCTCCCGAACAACTTTCCAAATCATGGGCTAATCAAATTATGAGTAAACCTAATTCAAGCGAAGGGTGTCAGTCCTCATTGGTTTGGCCACCGATAAAACACAGGGCTGCTCCTGGTGCGTAACAAATGACTGCAAACAGCAATTCAAATTAGACCTATTCATTATCTCACAGTTTCCGTAGGTCAGAAGTCCAGCAGGGTTCAAATGGTTCTTAGTGCTGGGGCTCACGAGGCCCCACTCAAGCTGTGGCTGGCCTGTCCCTTACTGGGAGGCCCTGGGAAGAATCCACCTCCGGTTCATTTAGGTTGTTGGCAGAATTCAGTTTCTTGTGCTCTCAGGCCCAAAGTTCCTGTTCTTTATTTTATTTTGGCCAGGAATTGCTCTCTACTGCTAGTGACCACTCACATTCCTTGTCTGTCACATCACCCCCCCCTCCCATCTTTAAAGCCACGTGCTTCTTACCTCTCTGACTTTGTTTTGTTTTTTTCTTTTAATTTAATTAATTTATTTATTTGACAGATCACAAGGAGGTAGAGAGAGAGGGGGGAAGCAGGCTCCCTGCTAAGCCGAGAGCCTGATACGGGGCTCGATCCCAGGACCCTGGGATCATGACCTGAGCTGAAGGCAGAGGCTTTAATCCACTGAGCCACCCAGGCGCCTTTGACTTTGTTTTTTATGGCCCATCAGAAAACACTGTGCTTTTCGAAGTCTCACCGGATTGTCTCAGGCCACCCGGATAATCGCCACATTTTAGAGTCAAGTGACTCGAGTCTCCACCGTCAGCTGCATGATCCCTTCCCATCAGTGCCTAGAAGAGTATTTGACTGAATGACCAGGGGATGGGAATCCTGGGGACCACACTTAGACATCTGCCCACCACAAACAACAAAGAAATCAACCTCCTGTCTCCTTTCACACCTACCTTGACATTCCCAAGAAATTCCTGTTGTGATTATAATCTCCATTGTTGTTGTCTCCACCAGTGAGTGTTGGGGATCCCGAGCCTGGACCGGAGGCGGAAGTGGGGCAGGGTACCGATGAGGCCAGCCCAGAAGTAGCCCTTGCCCACGTGGGAGCAGAAAGTGGAGTGGAGCGAGCACTGGAGCAAGAGCCAGAAGAGCGAGCCTCCCTCAGTGAGAAAGAGAGGCAGAGTGAGGAGGTGAACGAGAAGGACAACTGCTCTGCCTCCAGCATCTCGTCCTCCAGCAGCACGTTAGAGAGGGAGGAGAAGGAGGACAAGCTCTCCAGGGACAAGGGAACTGGTAATACAGCCCCAGGAAATACGTTCCAGGGAACCCTGGGTGGGGGACTTGCTTTGTTGGCCTCTGAGGTGACCCTGCTGGCTCAGTTCGCTCAATGGGCTGTGTCACCTGTGTCTGGAGGTGAGGGGTGTGGCCATACCGTGGGCAGCCCTCAGCTTCCTGCCCCATGGGGAGGTGGCCCCATGCCCTATGCCATGCTCACTTCGACAGGTGGGAAAAGGGCCCAATAATGAGGACAGCAAAGGACTTTTCCTGAGAAATAAGTCCCAAAAGAGACCTTCCTGATTTCCTTCTAATTGCTTGTTCATAGTAAATGTAGCTTTTTTTCTGAGTTAAATTGAGACATATGTCATGTTGCTATCTGCTCTGTTGAAAGTTTCTGCAGTGAAGTGTGCTAAGCCATCATGATGGACATTTCAGACCAGAGCAGATTGGTTAAAATGAATTGAATGAGTACTTCTAATAAGTGGCAGGTCAAAGTGTGCTGAAGTCTGTTTGATGTACTCTAGTGGAATATACATAATTTAAGGAACTTTCCATAATATGCTCAGAGCCACTCTTTTGTTAGAAGTCTTTGCTTTTCTTTATGAAATTAGATCTTTTGGGCATTACAGCTGATATTCAATCAGTTCATCTGTGTAGTGATAATTTTATGTTGAGACACCAAACGGAACGTTAATCCTCACTGGGAACTCGGGGAGGGTGCCACAGAGGATTATAGGAATTCTAAAGGATTCGTGTAATCATTTGGATTATGGTTCACATGCAGTCCCATAAGGTTGGTTTTCCTACCCATGACTGGTGTGCTGGTGCCATGACAGCCACCTCTCTCAGCTAACACCCTTCACCAATGGAGGCATGTCTCACTAGCCAGCCTTCATTAACCTACAGGCTGATACACACTCAAGGAGCCTATACTTTGGGCCCAAAGTGCATCATGAAGGTTCCACAAGGGCCTGCCTGCTGGTGACATGACCCATGCCTGGCTCGTCAGCTCACAGATTAAGAATACGTGATCTCTGAAGCATGGATGTGTGAATGAAAATTGAATGAATGAAGGGAGCTATAATGCCTGCCATGAGACCTATCGATCAATGGCTTAGTCCTAGTTGATACTTGAGTTTTCACCAGCTATATTAATAAGTTTTACTCTTTAAATTGCTGGTCATTATGATGCATTGAAGAAGAACTGAAAGACTATTAGTTTATATCTTAGTAATTATTGCATTGAAAATCTCGTGTCTGTTTCGTTGAAGGTATGTGATAGAAGGTATTACATATATGGATATTTATTTAATTTTCCTTCAAAGTCAGATGGCAGTTAGTCTCCAAACTCCTGCTTGTTAGTATTCACATTTAATGTGATTAGGGTCACAGTACAGGGGGTCGGGTTGGGGAAGTCTTCTTGATGAGTTTCATCTTAAATCATGTTTTATTATAAATAGCTGTAGAAATTATTCATCATCACTGGGTTTAGCAAGCCTAAAACATATCAACAAGTTGGGTTAGTGAAAAGAAGCCAAGGAACAGAACTTTCTTGGATCAGCTTGTCCAATATTTTTCCAAATAAGGGCAACTTTCTAAAAATGGAGACTCTACTCCTAGTGAAGAACCATTGATTTTCTACCAAAAGCTGGTGGTGTCCAAGACTATTGACTCAGGAATTAAGGCTTTAGAGTGATTTTTTTTTTCCTGCTTCAGTCTGGTGCTATTAAGAGATGTGATCATGTTTATTTGTTGTAGCTTCTTAGTTCCTAGAAAATCCCCACTGTTCCCAGGCACCATGAGCAGCGGTGAAGTCAGGCAGCTCTGTCATCATATCTCTTGCCTTTGAAAGTGTTCTCAAATCACAGAAGCAATCCTAATGATCCTAATGATTGTATCCATTACTCAGAAATGAATCTGTAGGGCTTGAAAGAGTCTCAACTTTTTCCGCTTGGGTGGCTTTCTTTTTGTTTCATGTATTCCCTTCCATGGCATTAGTGTGAGAGGAGTTATTGTAGCATTTGTTACACTTTGCTGTAATGCCTTGTATAAGTGTCCTTTACCGCCACTTGAATGTAAGCTTTGTGAGGATGGGGATGTCTGTCTTGTTCATTGTGAGTCCTCGCTTCCTAGCTATAGGACTAGTACATAGTAGAGGCTCAAAAAAAGCCACTGATGAATAATTGAATGAAGAGGCATCTGGCTAAGATGGAGCAGCTCCTTCCTCTCACAACTAAAATAGGAAGTTCCTTCCTCTCACAACTAAAATAAGAAGACCCTGGGCATAGCAGAGCAATCAGTTGTAAGAGGACTCTGAAAAGTGGAAAGAAGGCAGACTGTCGAGGAACCTTTGGACATTAATGAAATGGCGGTGAAGCTCTAAGTAAATCCTATTCCCATAGCCAAAGAATTGGGGAAAGGATTGCCTAACAGAGCAGAAAATCATTTTGGCTATTAATACATGCCCTACCCTGACAAGCACTAATGGGAAATCTGCTGTTGTCCTACTCCTCCCCCACCTAGTAGTTTCAGTGGGATCAAAGAGGAAGTAATCTTCTATAACCTCCCCTCCATGGAAACAGGAGTTATACGGTTCCCATTCTCCCCTCCCTCCAACTATGTGGGGTCAGTGAGACTCAGGAGGGAGCTAGTTCTCTATCCCCTGCCCAACAGAAGCCAATAGTGCTCTCTCATTTCCTTGATGGTGTAGTTCTGGCCTAATGGGGAACTGATATTCTATCTACAGGGCAGAAGCAAGTGGCATCCCAGTTCCCCATTAGGGTAGTGTCAGTGGGGTCTTCTAGAGATCTGAGTTTACACCTTCACCCAGTAGAAGAGAGACTTAAGGAGGCAGTAGAAGAGGACTAACTAGCATTCTCTTGCCCTGGCCCTCCTTCTCTGACACCAGCTGGGGCCAGCAGGAAGCTCAGTCTCTATCCCCACCCTCCATTAAAAAAACGTAGAATGATGTGGCTGGAGGTGGAACTAGTCTGTAATCAATTCTCCCCACCCAGAATCAGTAGAGACCAATGGGAAGCTGAGCCTTCACCTCCACATGGAGGCAATGTGAGTTAAGTGTTCCACTTCCACTGGGAAGATGCCAGTGGGATCAAGGGGCTGCTGCACACCCAACCTGGCCATCTTCAGTGAGGCTGAGTCAGCCCTCTTGCTGCGGTTGTGACAGTAGGACGCAGTAGGGAACTGAACATCTCCTCCCACTGAGACCTGTCCATCACATTTAAACAGGGTGAGTGCCTGCTGAAAGAGAAGAGTAAGTATGATCCAAAGTCTAGCAAATAATCCCCAAAATATCCAGGTTGCACTCTAAGATCTCTCATCATATCAAGAACTAGGGCAGTCACAACTTGAATGAGAAAGACAAGAAGCAGAATGGGAAAGACAACACCAGGATGAGCCGGAGGTTGGAATTATCTGACAAGGCTTTGAAGGCAGCCATCACAATAATGCTTCCGTGAACAGTTCCAAATATTCAGCAAACACATGAAAGGAGTGAAATATCTTAGAAAAAAAAAAGATGTAAAAAAGAACCAAAGAGAAATTACAGAACTGAAAAATACAATGACCAAAATAAAATACTTGTTAGGCTCTGTAGTAGATTGGAGACAGTAAAGGAGATAAGCTGTGCAGTTGAAAACTGATCAGTAGAAATGACCAAATCTGAATAACAAAGGGCGAAAATAGACTAGAGAATGAACAGAGCTTCGGGGACCTGTGAGACTGTATCAACAGAACTAACATTCATTTCATCAGAGTCTAAGCGGGAGAAGAGAAAGCCTGCAGGGCTGGAAAATCATCTAAGAAATAAAGACTGAAAATTTCCCAAATTTGACAAAAGGTGTAAACCTCCAGATTTAAGAAGCTAAGCAAATCCTAATGGGGATAAATCCAAAGAAATTCACACCAGTTCTAAAAATTAAAGACCAAAAATAAAAAATCTTGAAAGGGAGTAGGAAGAAACCGTGTGCGTTATCTATAGAACACCACCAATTCAAATGTTTCATCTGAAACATGGGGGCGAGCAGGAAGGGCCACAGCATTTGTCAAGTGCTAAAAGACTAGAAGTGGCAACCCTGAATTCTGGATCCAGCGAAATTAGCCTTTAAGAATGAAGAGAAAATGAAGACATTCTCAGTTAAAGAAAACCTAAGAATTTGCCTCTAGCTGACCACTCTTAAGAATGGCCAAAGGATGTTCTCTGAACAGAAAGGGAATGATGACAGCAGGCAGCTAGGAATTTCAGAAAAAAACTGAACAATGGAATAGGTAAAAATAGTAAATAAAAAAGACTGTCTTTTGCCTCCATAATTTTCTTAAATTTATATGTGATGGTAGAAACAAAAATTAGAATGTGATGTCTTGTGCTCAAGTATGTAGAGGAAATACTTAGGACAATTCTGTTTTTAAAGTAGGGAGAGTCAAAGGATCTAATGGAAGTAAGGGTTCTATGCTTCAGAGTAGTAGAATTTCAGTACCAGTACACGGAGAAGTTAGTGTTCATATTGTAATTCCTAGAGCGACTGCTAAGAAGATTATATGGAGCAGTGGACTCAAAGACTGTAAAAATCGAATTGAAATTCTAAAGAATATTCACGTAACACACCTGAGACCGAAAAAGAAGAAACAGGCACCAAAACAAAGAGAACAAACAAATAAAGAGGCCGACTGAAGCCCTAACGTAATAACTACCTCATTTTTTTTTTTTTTAAAGTAGTCTCCAGGCCTAACGCGGGGCTCAGACCCACAACTTCAAGATCGAGAGTCACACGTTCTACTGACTGAGCCAGCCAGGCACCCCAATAATTACTTTAAATTAAAAGATGGAGATTTGCAGAGTGGATAAAAATATAACCCAACTCTATGCCATGTATACAAAACTCCTTTTAAACATAAGGGCACAGGCAGATGGAAAGTTAAAAGTTGGGAGAAGATATACCATGCTACCATTAATCAAAAAAAAGCAGGAAAGACTGTATTAATATCGGATAAAGTAGACTTCAGAGCAAAGGAAATTACTAGAGACAAAGAAGCCTACGTAGTGTAGCATACACTACATAATGATGCAAGAAGACCTAAGTGAGTAAAGAGAGTAAGGGAGAAAACCAGCATTTAAACTTTTCCGATTGTGTCCTTTTCCTTGTTGACAAAATAAGAAATTGCAACATTTCCCAGTACATGGAGAAGGAGAGAGACTCAGCTACTTTTATGTGCTGCAGCTTGCTGACCTCAAAGCAGTCTTCCCATTTACAGGGCTGTCTGGCCAGTTGTGGGGACTCTAGATACCCAGATTTTCCCATCATGTCCTCAAATGCCATCTTCTCCCTCTTTGATGGGGGTTGTCTCCCAAGTGTGCTTTGAAACACTTGTGAGAGGTTTCAAGAGCTCCTTGTTCTGGTTATTGGTCCTTTGGTGTGAGGTTCGGTCACTGCTGAACAGAGGACAAGGCTACAGAGGAAGGAGAGCACCAGGGGAACTTTGTGCCTCCCCAGTAATGCCTCCTGTAAGATCAAGGCAGGGCCCTGTGGGAGAGAACAGTGTCCCTGCCAGCATGTTTGGTTGGGCCATTCTCCTTCGGTGGAACAAAAGCTCCTGATGCGCACGTTGGTGGCCTAGGCCCCTGCCGTTCCCCAACACGAATAAAGGCCTTGGGTGTACCATGGAACTCACATCCTGAATACCTGCCAGACAGCCCTGCTGGCCCTTAGGAAGCAAACTCAGAGGAGTAACTTTCCTGACCACTCATTGATTGATCCTCGAGGCTGGGAGCACAACAAGGAACAACAGCAACCGAAAAAACCGAATCCCTGCTCCTGTAGAGTTTACATTCCAATGAAGTGGACAGTTTAACAAGCACTTATAATCATGCCAGCGGTAGGACAAAGGCAGCAATAAAGTAAATAAGGAAAATGTGTGGAAGGTGAGGCAGTAAAGTACTTTTTTTTTTTTTTTTTTTTTTAGTTTATTTGACAGATCACACGTAGGCAGAGAGGCAGGCAGAGAGAGAGGGGGAAGCAGGCTCCCCGCTGAGCAGAGAGCCCGATGTAGGCTCGATCCCAGGACCCTGAGATCATGACCTGAGCCGAAGGCAGAGGTTTAACCCACTGAGCCACCCAGGCAACCCTAAAAAGCTTGCTCACTTTCTCTCCCCCCTCCTGTGTGCTTTCAGGTTTGTGGTCCGCGGGTGTTCAGGATGCCGGTGTAAATGAACAGGGCGGCGACATCCTCACCAACAAACGGTTCATGCTGGACATGCTGTATGCCCATAACAGAAAGCCCACGGATGACGAGGAGAAGGGGGAGGGCGAGAGCGGGAGGACCGAGCCGGGCGCCGAGGCGGTGGCCAGCCTGGCCAGCAGGATATCCACCCTGCAGGCCAACTCTCTGGCCCCGGATGACAGCGTCAGGAGGGTGGACGTTGGCTGTCTGGACAATCGGGGCAGCGTGAAAGCCTTCGCTGAGAAGTTCAATAGCGGGGACCTAGGGAGAGGCTCCGCCTCCCCTGACGCCGAGCCGAATGACAAGGTCCCCGAGAAAGCCTCCGCGCAGCCCAAGACGGAATCTGACTACATCTGGGACCAGCTCATGGCCAACCCGAGGGAGCTCCGAATCCAAGACATGGATTTCACCGACCTGGGGGAGGAGGACGACGTGGACGTCCTGGACGTGGACCTGGGTCCCAGGGAGGCCCCGGGGCCGCCGCCCCCGCCCCCGCCCACCTTCCTGGGTTTGCCGCCCCCGCCCCCACCGCCCCTGCTGGACAGCGTGCCTCCTCCTCCAGTCCCGGGTAATTTATTGGCTCCTCCTCCAGTCTTCAACGCTCCTCAGGGCTTAGGGTGGCCCCAGGTCCCCCGGGGGCAGCCGGCATTCACCAAGAAAAAGAAGACCATCCGTCTCTTCTGGAATGAGGTGCGGCCGTTCGAGTGGCCGTGTAAGAACAACCGACGTTGCCGAGAATTCCTGTGGTCGAAACTGGAACCCATCAAGGTGGACACTTCCAGGCTGGAGCACCTGTTTGAGTCTAAGTCGAAGGAACTGGCCGTCTCCAAGGTACCGCGGGCATTCCAAATGCTTCTTGATTTGCAGAGTTCCGCTGTTGAGTAGGAGTGAGAGGTCTGTGGTGTGTAAAAATCGTTTCACGCTGCTTTGGCTCCGTGGTAAAAGAGGCGGTTCGTGTAACCGTCTGACCTTTCAGAGACTAGTCTGTGCCCTGTAGCTAGACACAAGCCACCGCGTGCAGGACCTTAACTGGCTAAGGCGGACGGCAGCCTCCTAACACCCTTAGGCAAAGTAGCTTTCAAAGAACCAAATCACCCAGAGGAAAAGGCAGAAAGAGTCACCAGGGAGTATTGGCATAGCCCAACCATAGATGCCGAGTCAACCAGAGGAAAGCAGTCTTGCACATTTATCAAACACAGGGACTTTATCCGTGGGTCTGCCTACTCTTCCTTTGATTATAGTGGGTGCTGGTGGTGGTTGGAACCTCAGCTGGGAACCACACAGTAATTTAACCCACTGAGCCACCCAGGCGCCCAACCACACAGTAATTTAGAGTCTGCAAGATTTATGGTGAGAATTTACCACAAATTAGTTTTAGCTGTGTGTGTTGTTCCATTTATCAGCATTTGGGGTGAGTATAAAGCTACCTGAGTTGGGCTCCCCCACCTGCCAGTTGAGCACCAATTCTGAATCAAAGATTCAAAATCCAATTCTGAATCAAAAAGACCAAATCAGCTTCAGGATAAGAGTACCCTTTAGACAGGGAGCCAGGCGACAGGGTCAGTGCCTGGGGCGGCAGGGGCGGTGCGGAGTGCAGGAGGGGGAGCGGGTAGGGCTGCTTGTCCTGAGTTGGCCTTTACCCTGGTGTTCGATTTCTGCCCAGTCTCAGCAAGGATGTGAATCTAAACTATTCCAGCCTCAGGAATCCACCCCCCTCCCTGGCCCGATGTCAGAATGAAAGCTTCCTCCTGCTTATAAAGCCAAACAGCTAGGATCCAGCACAGCGAAGCTTGTCCTGTCAGTGCTCTCCTTCAGCCGAAAGCAGACCCCCTTTTGTCCTCTCTTGGAAATGACATCAAGGAAAGTGAGGTCGGGCACTCACTCTGTGTGTCTGTGTCCTGACTTTGCCAGGACTGGGGACATGTGGTGTTGAGCCTCCCACACGCCCCCTTGAGTTCCTCCAGTGCAGTCTGGCATTTGGGACAAGACAGGCCCGGCTGGTTGCAACAGCAGTCTCTGGTGGCCCAGAGTTCCCCAGGCCTGCTCTCACCACCCTCCAACCCACTGATCTAGTTGGCTGGTCTCCCTCGGCCGCCACCTCCCACGTGGGCTCCTCTGGCTGGTGCACCCTCTGGGCTTCCCCTGGGTGCTCAGCCCCCGTAGGTGGCTGACCCTCGACTCGGGTGGGAGGAAGACAAGGGAGTAACAGTTTGGCAGTGAAGTTGCTTCTGACCTCATTTTTACAAAGGAAATAGCAAGATTAAAAGCTTCACTGAGAAAACCCCAAATGGGCGATCCACTTGCCTCCCTCCTTCTCTTGGCCCTACTCTCGTTGGTGACAAGAGTCTGGTCAGTGCCCGCTCAGTAGCCCAAAGTTCCATTCTGGCTTGAAGCAGGTGGTGACCTCATAAAATACTTTATTGCCTGGCTGAAGGACAAGTGTTTGTCTCGTTTTTATAAGGTGAGAGCATAAGAGAAACATAATAGTATATTGAAAAATTTACCAAATGGATTCAAGTATATTCTTCCATGGGACCCAGAAAGCCATACCTTTGCTCTTTGGGTGGGGCAGCGGTGGGGGCGCAGATAAGAAATGTGAGCAGAAACTAATTCACAAATGTTACAGAGGTGAAAATGCACATTAGGAATAAGATACATCACACTGGAGAGTTGAATCCCTTAAGTGTAGGTTAGCAAAGCAGATATAACCAATTTTATTTGTTTCTAATTCTCGACTGTGATTTTCATAAAACATAGTTGTAAACAGCCACTTCCGAATTCTGGCTCATGAGAAGTTCTTCATTAAACAATAGCGAGCAACACAAATAAAATGGAATGGACTTCACAAACCAGCACAGAGCAAGGGGAATTGGTTTTGGGTTTTGTCAGAAAACTTACACCAGACCAGAGTTCTGGAACATGCTCGTGACTATCCGGGTTGCCCCCAAAATAAAGACTCCTGCTCCAGATCCAAGGCTGGGTGACCACTTAGTGGAAGTAAGAACAGAAAACTATGCTTTTGTGTTTCCTTTCCAAATAGTTTTTGGAACTGGAGCCATTTTTCTCTCTCAGCAGGAAATATATATAGCTTTTTAGTAAGATGACTTTAATTATTTTCTGGGGAGAAAGGCAGAAATCTTGTGCTACGTTTCATCATGTTGTGCTTCTATTGCTGGGCTAAGGTGTGACAAATCACAGAGGAGATCATAGGCGTGACCCTAGAGAAAGATGTCAGGGCAGAAAGCCCTGGAGGTAAGGGGAAGTACCCCTGTGGACCTGCTGTCATCCTGAGGAAGCCCCAGGAAGTGGTCTTCAACCTGTGTGCCCAATCAAGAGTAGCAAAGCCCCTCGTGCTCCCAAAAGACAGTTTTTAGATCCTAAGTTACAGACAGACCTAGACACGTGTGGAGTAGAAGAGGAAACTGAAGGAAGGAAGACACTTGGTCTCACCTTCTGGAGACTCTATCCTGTTTTACTCCCTTGGGCTCATTAGGTTTGTCATAGGGAGAGAGCTCCAAAATGGGTTTGAAGAAATTTTTAAAACTTTATTTACCCTGGCATTTTGAAGTAGATCAGAAATGATTAGCAGGGTCTTGTTAAGAAAATTCAGAGAATGATGATTTATTTGGTCTGGGGTGAGCCCCAGCCTGGGTTATTTTTAAAAGCTCCCTAGGGACTCAACCAAAATTGCACCCCACTGATTTAAAGCGAAAAATCAGACACCAATGAGGAGGGCATTGATCCCACCTCCCCCTCCTCCAAAAACACACACACCACCATTCTCCCATGTTGACTCCCCCACCCCTTACCCCACTCGGTTTTATTCTCCCGGGAAGAGAGTCAAGTTTTCCTACCCTGTATTCTAGTTCAGGACATACGGAAAAGCTATTTTATTTAACGTCATGCTCAGAGAAAACCCGACATTGGGACTTCAGTGGGCTGACCATACATCCCGTGTGTCCAGGTCAGCCCAGGTGTGTCCCTGTTGTCCTGGAGTGATTATTAAGAGCTCTTCCTTGCTCTCCGTGAGTGTCCTGGTTTGGGTAATACACATACTCCATTCCCATGGGAAATGCAGCTGTTTTGCAGCTGGTCTCAGCGTCAGATGACTGCTGCAGAAGAACTGGGAAACTAATACTTTTTTTTCCAAAACTTCATGATAAGGCAGGCCTATTCTGGCAAGTTCCTCAGAAACTCCATTCCTAACTATGGGATTTTCAGCCTTTATTTAGACATAGTTTGATGATGTTGTTGCCTTAATGCTCACCCATGTGTATCGGTCTCCCTTGTTACAGGACTTAGGAAAATTCCACAGTTGTCCCATCTTTATGACATCTGTATTGTGGCCTCATTGTCATTGTCACTTTCTCAATAGACAGTTTTGAAAATATCCTCTGGCGTCACTCTTTTGGCAGTTAGTGGGGATTGAGGAGGAATGATTTATCGTCGTGGAGCCCGTGCTTTGCTGAGCCAGACCAGGGTTTGTGACAGTGAACCCGAGAAGCATTTTGAGAGGTTGTGCATTTCATGGGAGTGTTCTCCAACTTAGGGCTAGTCATCTGATAAATCACATCCTGAGCACAGTTCCTATGTTCAATCACAGCAACTATGGGGTGACAGGTTCTGTACACCGAAGATCCGCCCTTTAAAGGTTGTGCCCTTTATTTCTAGTAAAGTCGGTCCTTAAAAATTCAAAGGAGTGACTCTTCATGGTAGCATCAGGCAACTGGAAACCACGCCGTTTCCCTGCCCAGATTGCATGCCTCCACACCTGTCCCCTCTCCTCCCATGCTTTTCACTTCATATTCGCCCCTCATGAGAATTTTCTGCCTTCACTGGAGCCCTGCTCTGGACCTTGGTCCTCCTTATCATGGTATGCCACAGGCAGAAACCCCAGGACTGTGTGGAGAGGAGGAACCAGATTGTCTGTTTTATTTCCAAGAGCCTGACCCATGATGTGGTTGCATGGTGTTAGCTGTGGCAGAATGTGTGGCCATGTCTTCAGGGGTCAGCTGCACCCAACCCCAGAGCTTCCCATGCTGCCTTACCCATGAGTGTGGAAAGACTGTTTTTTCTCTATAGCTGTCCGCTTAGCTCCCTGTCCTGGGATGTGAACTTGGCATTTGTTAGGTATGTCAGTCTCGCTGTAACATTGACAAAAACTTCCTGCATTGTCTGTAGCTGTCAGGACTTTGTCCTGCATCATTCATAAAAATGGCAGGACCGGTCCTTGTTACATTTTAGAATGGACAGGAGGACTCTGTTACTGTTGTTCTATTTTAAGAAATGCCCCCTTATCTCTTGCCTTTTGGTTCCTATTTTTAAAGTACATTCCTCTTGAAAGAATACCTTTCTACTCAACATTCCTTTCTCAAAAGTCGAAATCAATGACTCTGATTGCATGAGAGCTCATTTAACGTCTATGAGCCATTATGCCCTGCTCCAGACCAAGGAGATCAGACTCTCAGAGGATAGAACCCAGGCGTCACTGATGTTTAGAAGTACCACTGAAGATTCTTTGTGTACCCACAGTTGGTAGAGCACTGGTCTAAAAGACACTACACTTTCTGTTTTTCCTTCAGAAAGTGGCAGTAGATCGATCAGGCCTGTTTCCTCCTCAGATACTATGATGTTGAATTTCTCCCAGCTAGTGGTAGTGACTTAATGTTTACCCATTCTGCCATCAGTCATGGAGGCAGCCATGTCTTCTGGAAAAGGAGACTCTCCTGTACTTCTTCCAGAACATCCTTTTGTGTTAGACCTGGAGACTAGTCTGTTAGCTTCAGAAGGGAATTCAGCATGTGGAAATCACAATGATATTCTTTGTTAAAAACAGAACCCTTGATGTTCTCTACATTCTTTTTTGCAAAATCTGTAGTACCCCTGAAGGTGCACTCATTTTCTGGGATTCATTGTGTCTGGAGGTCTGCACAGATTCTGATGAACACTGATGAGCTATTTTCACTCATTCACAAAGCCCCATGCAAGTTGATCATGTCCCCGGCAAGCAGCTCTGTGGGCTGCATTGAGTATGGAATCTCTACACTTTCCTCTAGAACTGTCACTCTTCAGAGTGGGGACACTGATCTGATCTGACAGTCCTATTTATGTAGGTGCCTTTGATCAATAAACGTGGTAGATGCGTTAGGCATGAAAAATATACATTGGTAGACCACATGTTTTTAAGATGTCAATAGAGTAAAAACAATAAAAAGAACCACTGTTGGTGAAATAGGTAAGAGTTCATTTTAGAAAGCACTATGTTCTGGGATGCCTGGGTGGCTCAGTCAGTTAAGCATCTGCCTTCAGCTGGGGTCATGATCCCAGGGTCCTGAGATCAAGTCCCAAGTCAGGCTCCTTGCTCAGTGGGGAGCCTGCTTCTCCCTCTGCCCCCTGCTTCCTCTGCTTGTGCTTCCTCTCTCTGTCTTTCTCTCTCTCTTTCTCTTTCTCTCTCTGACAAAGAAATAAACAAAACCTTAAAAAAAAAAAAAGGAATCGCTGTGTTCTAGGCATTGTCATAAGGACTTTATATGTATTAATACCAGCAATACTATTCTGATAGTTCTGGCAAATACTTCTGTAGTGTCCACCATAAGGCAGGCATTATTCTTGCTGCTCTACATCCTTTGTCTTATTTATTCTCATAGCAAACCTTGTGAGATATGTGCCAAAGAGGAAACTGAAGGTCAGAGAGGTCCAGTGACTTGCCAAAGTCACACAGTCACAAGTGGTCAGATCCCACTACTTTTAGGGCTCCCAAGTCTGTCCATATGATGTTTGGATTCCATTTTATTTCTACTATTTCTTGATAAAAGGTCATCAGCTTAGGAGAGTTCTGTCCTCCACCTCACAAATCTCAAGAACTCTCAGGGAGGAAAGGATTGCTAGAAGGAGGCTCTTGGGGGTCCAGGCTCTGGGGACAGTGTGCTAGACTAGGACTTGGCGGAAAGTGAAAACAAGAACAGCAGACTCTCGGGTGAGTGGTAGCAAGGCAGGATGGGGAAACCACTGTGGAGCTGTCTCTGAACGTGCCACTTCTCCAAATATGTCCTGAAGGGTTCAGGGGAAAATAGGAACTTCTTTAAGGGGTATGGAGTACCCCAGGAAGAAGCCAGGCTCTGCTTTGCTTCCAGAAAGCCTGGTTTACCTGAACTCTTGAGCAGAACCAGGCAGCAATGCTTAGCATCCAGGAGAGCACCACCTTTGGAACCCCGAGTATCAGGCATCCTCTAGCATGCCAACAGTTGCCTTTCCAGAAATACTGTCTCTGGGGAAATGCTTCAGCCGTGGATGCCATGTAGGGCTTGTATTTGTTTTTGTTACTGCTTCAGCCAAGAAGATTGTGGGGACGGGTGGAAGGAGGGCAGTATAATTGACCAAACTGGTAAGAGAAGAGGTTACTCTCCATGAAAAGAGATGCTGTCAAGGCAAGGAGAGGCCTTTTGGAATGGATAGGAAAGAGGTCTCTGAAGCAATTCAACTCCCTTTTTCCAAGCTGTGCAAGATGACTGAAGTTCTGGCTTCCAGGAAGGCAGAAGTGAACCCTTCCAGGGAAGGGTTTCATATGAACAGCCCCCAAGGCCACAAGGGTTTCTTAGAAGCATAGAGGAGGTCATCAATTTAAGTGGTTGTTGCTAGCTGCTAAAGCATGGGGGAGGGCTCTGACCATTTCCGCTAGTCCCTGATTCACCTAGTTGTCAGCTTTCTGGGTTGGGATCTGCTCTCTGGAACCAATCTACTCTAAGACACAGAGTCATGCAAACAGGTACTCTGTCACAGGACCATGTGAAGAACATCGTGAAGGTCACTCTTGCTGTTCTGGGGCTTTGACCACAAAAAGACAATTGAGATGGCTCAGACTCGATGACTACTGATCCTGAGACATAGACATGTGCTCCCGGGTACAGAGAACTTTGGCTCACCCTTGAAGGTGCTGCTCTAGGTTATTGTGGGAGGGAAGGAGAGAGTCAGAGGTCCCCATATGACCCCTCCTATGTCTTGGGCAGAACGGGGCCTGAGGCTCTTGCATGCTCAGCAGCGCCCAGTGAAGTCTGTTTTAATTTTGAAGAAAAGCATTTCAAACACCTCTTGAATAAAATTCAGAGATTGAAAAATTCAATTTCAGATATTACTTTAATTCTTATTCTTTCCTTCACCAAGTGTGTCGAAGGGCTCTGAAAACACGTGGAGTCATCTTTGGGGCCAGCTCTCCCTGTCATTTCAGGATGCTCGGCGGCTCTGCTGCTCCCTGACTCATAGGGGAGTGTGTGGGCGTGTCCACTGGGGTAAACTGAGTTCTGTTAGGACGTCTGACTCAGAACCATCCCATAGGTGTCTGTCGGTGGTTTGCCGTACATGAATGCTGACTGAGGGGGAGAAACTGAAATCTGAGTGGTGCTTCTCTCTCAAGCTGTTTGCCATGGGGCTGTGTCTCCTCTGGGGGGGCATCTTTTTCTCATTTGCACATAGGCTGGGTTGGGCTGAGTCTGCTCAAGCATCTTTCCAGGCTCTTGGAGTGAGAGGGGCTATATAGATGAGGGGCGAAGGGCTAATGTTTCCCAGGGAATCCCTGCCTTCCAGGAATGCCTCCTGTCCTGGAGCCTGGCTGTTTTTCCTGCCATGCCTGCTGCCCTCCTCATGTGGCACCATTCCTCCTGTTCACGGGTTGTCTACCATGGGTCTCCAGGCCTCTTGTCCTAGCATCCCTCTTCGTTGCCTCTACCCAGCATTTTGCCAAACCTTTTCTCATTCCTTCTTCACTTTCCACACACAAAATAATATCTTACATTCAAAACTGAATTTCAGGGGTTCCTGATAAGCTTCCTTGATTAAATACATAGAAGATCAGTTTGCACTGTGGAGTGGGGATGCTTCTGCACCACATGTCCCAGGGCCTTCAAAACTGCTCACACCCACAAGAATTGTTCCTCCTGGCCACCAGGCCCCAGAACAGCTGGGATGCTTTCAGTTCTTTTCTTCATGAGGAAATTTTAATTTATCCCCAAATGCATATTTAGGGATTTAAAATAGAATTTTAGCAATTGAGTTGGGAAGGGCTCAGGAGGATGTAAGGAACCACAGCCCATTTCTCCTTGCCAGGTTCCAGCCTCCAGTGTTAGAGCAAGCCAGCTTCTCCAGAGAGCTCAGCCGCTCGCAGGCCCGGCCAGTCAGAAGGGCCTCGGCACAGCCGACTGACCGTCAGCAGCGTCAGCCATGCCGCTGGGGCCCTCGTGCCACAGACTGGAGCAGCTCGCTCCTGAGGTCCCCACCCTGTGACCCTCAAGCCTCCAGCTTCATCCCAGGCGGTTGGTTCCCAGCAAGCTAGACAAAGCCTCTTCTTCACTCCTTATCTCCACTCCCTGGTTCCAGGCTCCAGACATTGTTTAGGGCCCAGCTCAAGTGTCAGCCCCTCCAGCCCCTGACCCCCTCCTCCCCCAGGTGAGGTGGTTACCCTGCTGCTGAGCACTTTCCCAAGGGGAGCACTCCGGCCATCCTGCTGAACAGGTCTTTGCCTTCAGTAGATGCACTGTGCCTTATTCATCATTGTCATCCTGGGCGTGTTACATACATGAAAACAGGCATCCTCCCGGCTCTGTTTTGTCTCAGCGGCATTCTGAGCATGAACAGGGTGCTTGCTGAGCCGGATCCCCTTCCCTTGCCCCCATTGTCACCCACCCCTAACTTCTGAAGAGCTGAGGGAGAGAGTGTGGAGGGCCTAGTCATCTCGGCCCCAGCACTTGTTGCTTTACCACCTCACAGACTCGTTAGGCTCTGGTCATGTGCTAGCCCAGGGCCCACCCCCCGCCCCCCACAGGGAGCACGCAGGTCAGCAGGGGAGCCATACACATGAGGGCTCTGTGAGGACACCTGTTCCCTCTTTGGCCTTTGTGCCCGTTCATCCCTCATTCTTCTTTAGCAGGTTCCCTTTGGTTTCCCTTCCTTGGAAGCCCTTCTTCACCTACCCAGTGAGCTGCCACCCGGTGTCTAAGTTTGGCAGGTGCCCTGTAGGTGGGGTCACAGGAGGTTGAAATGGTGGGAGGACCCTTGAGATGATGCATCTGGGGATGCAGAGGGGCTGACTGGCCAACGACGCTGGATTCTCTTCATCACTCTTGTCTTCTCCGCATGTATACTGATGGTCTCCGCCTCTGGGCTCATACCATGTGCGCTAGGGCCAACCAAGGCACATTCCGACACCTTGCAGCCTGCAAGAAAGGAGCGCTGAGAGGTTTTAGTTTTGTTTCCACTGTTTCTGTGGAAAAAAACAGGGTTTTTTTCCTTGCCAAATATCACATTTTTCCCAATTGAAGGAAAATCAATTTTATTTTGTAATGTGTCTGACTCGTGAAGTTCCATTGCTGGCCCATGCTTGGCGGCGTCTCAGAGCTAATCCTTGATCTCTTTCTTCTGTGCTGAGCAGTAGCCAGTCCTTTCCCAAACTGAGTCAGGGCCATTTGTTTTCATCTCTAAATAAGTAGTGAGTTTGCTTTTAATAATGAAACACAGAAAAGACTGAAGATGACGCATTAATCTTGGATTCTCCTTATTTTATCACCAAGAAAACTGCTGCAGATGGAAAAAGGCAGGAGGTCATCGTCTTGGACCCCAAGAGGAGCAATGCCATTAATATTGGTCTGACAGTGCTGCCCCCTCCGAGAACGATTAAGATAGCCATTTTGAATTTTGATGAATATGCCTTAAACAAAGAAGGAATTGAGGTAAGAGAAGTTCTATCAAGCATTATTCGTGTTCTGTTAACGTGTCCCATATGTAAAGCATTACTGCATCCAATATGACTTACTCCACAGGGTGGCTTGCCATTTTTCTGTTTCAGCCAGACTCTGAATAATGTTAAAAATTCTCACATTTTTTTTTGTTTTTTAAAGTTCTGGGTTGTGGGGGGAAGCCCTACTTGGCCTGTGAAGTTCAGTGAGCCTCACTCTCTGGTTCGTTTACTGCCTGCCTTCTGACCACGCTTCCACCTCAGCTGTGGAAGAAGAGAGGACAACTTTCTGCAGGGGCTGGTGGGAGCTTCTTTCATGTCATTTCCGACCGAATGTGCTGAACGAACAGTTTCACAAATAGGACTTTCGACGTGTGCTCACATCCTGGTGAATGACTTTGGTTCTCTCTTAGTGCTCATTGGAATATGTAGAGCTAGTTTGTGGGTTGATAAGCTGGAGAAGCCATACCACCTGCGCCATTAGCTGTGGCTGGAGAGAGAGGGTCACTGGCTGGGACCACATGGCCTGCCGGGCTTGGTGCTCTTCTGCCACACCCCATTCTGTGTCCACCGTGGGCTGTGTGTGGCAAGTTAAATCTCCTCTTCTAATAACGAAGAGTGAGTGGGGCAAGTGGCCCATCACATAGGCTCCTCCGGATGGACAGTATAGCCTGGGGCTCACTGGGTTGCTGTGGGGATGTGAGGACACTGTTTTGTGGTGTTGGGTGACACCCACTCCATCCTTCCTGTTGGCCAGGAGACTGGGATCCCTTTAAAGCCTTCCCATAGTTGGGGTTCATTCATGTGCAGGGTTCTCTGAGAGACTGGAGAATGGGCAGGACCAGTGAAGACTGGCTGCAGAGGAAGAGCAAGGCCCTCAGAGAGGAAGGGTCCAGGACCATGGCGCAAGGCTCGCCCATGGCCCCAAGTGTGGGAAGGAGCAGTGGGGCTCCTGGGACCAAGTGGGTCTGAACCCAGCAGGTCAGGCATGCCTCTGTACTTTGGAAAGAAGAGGGTTCCCGCAGGAAAAACTGTGCTCCTAGAGGCTTATCCCGGGTTAGTAGTGTCCCTTCAAAACCCATGTCCTCCCACAAGCTCAGAATGTGACCTTATTTGGAAATAGGGTCTTGGCAGAGGCAATCAAGATAATGTCATATTCAATTAGGGTTGGCCCTACTACAGGGACTAATGTCCATAAAAGAAGAGGGAAGTTTGGGCAGAGAAACAGAGGGGAATGCCATCCTGTGAAGACCAGAACACAGGGACACACATAGAACAGACTGCCATGCGATGACCGAGGTAGAGATGGGAGTTGATGTGTTTCGAAGCCAAGGGACACCAAAGATCGCCTGCAACTCCAGAAGCTAGGAAGAGGTGAGGAGAGACGTCGGAGAGAACGCTACCCTGCGGACACCCTGATGTCAGACTTGTAGTCTCTCAAACTGAGAGGATTCTGTTGTTTTAACCACCCGGCTTTGTAGTCCTCTGGCAAAACTAGAAAACCACTGTGAGGCCTGAACTGCTCAACTCTGAGAAACACACACACACACACACACCCGTTTCAGGAGCCGGGCACAAGGAGGAGCATGCATTTGCTTTCTGTTTGGAGAGGAAATTGAGCCCCGAGCTCTGGAGTTCATCCAGGCAGCCAAGCAGGGGAATCTGCCTAGGTGGGCAGCCGAGGAGTGCGAGCATGCGGCCAACTGAGGCAGGAGAGAGCTGGTGACAGCAGGCAGGTACAGAGAGGAACACTGAGGGAGCTGCTGGACAGTGAGAAGGCGGCAGGCCTCTCTCATCAAGCAGTCCCTCTCTGGGGCCCCCACAGAATCAAGGAAAGAGAAGAGCATTGGCTGGCCCCTAGGCAGGTGGGAGCCGCCAGCCCGGAAGAACCCAGCGCAACGTGTCTTTCATCAGGACGAGCTGCGTGGTAGGGCCTAGCACATGTGCCAGCCATCCTGTTGACTTAGCACTGTCCTTTGGAGGCTGCAAAAGCTTCAGATTCATACAAAGAGAGGCTTCAAATGCAGCCAGAGCCAGCCTGATGGAAGGGAAAAATGACCTCTTCCCCTGTTACAAATATTTCCCCTTCTTGTCATGAGAACTTGAAAGTCTGTCAGGAAAGACTGATTCCTTTGGGTTTTGCCTTTGTTCTTTCCTGAAATGTAGCTCTGTGGGTAGGGAAAGTTTTAGATACCATAAGTTACTTCGATTTTAAAAGAACGCAAATTACTTTTTTTTCCTGACTGGTTTCCAGTGAGGACCTTTTTGATCCAGGACGGAGCAATGATAACAGTAGTGCCTCTGAGGGCTCCGGGAACAACAATGCGGCACTAACTGTGACTTCCATGGCTTTCTTCCTGTGGGCCAGGCACAGGCCAGATGCTCTACACAGATGCTTGTGAGGTACAACTATTAGGTTCCCCATCTTGAAGATGAGGAGAGTGAGTCCCAGTTTCAGTCAGGGCCCAGGCTCATGCGACAAAAAGAACAAGAGGGAATCTGAAAGGTTAGGGAGAAGACTCCAAGGCCAGCTATCGGCCTCACACACCTACAGGCCGCACCAAGAAGTAGCAGATGTGCGTAATGGTTACGGTGGGAGGACGCAGCCCTAGAACCACTGCGGAACCCTTCCTGGGCATTCGTTGTGTCCTGAGTGCTCAGTCAGTGCATCCCGCGCACAACAGCACAGGGGGGTGGCACTTTTTTTTTTTAATCCCAGTGTTTATCTAAACAGGGTTTCTCAACTGTGTCCCTACTGACATTCTGGATTAGACGGTTGTTGCGGGATCTGTCCCCTACATTGTAGGATGGTTAGCAGCATCCCTGGACTCTACCCAAAGAGGCCAGTGGTACCACCCCAGTGGTGACAACCAAATATGTTCCCAGCTTTGTCAGAAGTGCCCTGGGGACAAAAATCCCTGTGAGAATACCCGATCTGAAGGCTGCCCATGTAAATCCAGGGGCTGTGTCTATTTTTCTTTCTTTCTTTCTTTTCTTTTCTTTTCTTTTCTTTAAGATTTTATGTATTTATTTGAAAGAGAGCGAGAACACAAGCGGAGGGAGGGAGGAGGGGCAGAGGGAGAAGCAGACTCCCTGCTGAGTAGGGAGTCTGGCCAATCAGGGCTCAATCCTAGGACCCCAAGACCATGACCTGAGCCAAAGGCAATTGCTTAACCAACTGAGCCACCCAGGCACCCCAAGGGACCATGTATATTTTTCAGTTCTGGTCTGTCATGCTGAAGAATCCAGTGGAAACTGGATACACTCATCGGTCACCTGCCACCTCTGGTCATTGAGCTCCCAGACCTGAGAGGGCATAACTGGTCTAGATCTATGTCCTGAGCCACTACCCAGAACTTCCTCTCTAGGCGTGTTGTTCAAGAGCTAAGTCAGGACTGAGAATAGATGGAAGTCGTGTACTTACAGATCTTTACTAATAAGATTTCCAGCTAATGCCCAAAGGGCCTTTTGCCAAACAAGCTGTCTGCTTCTTGGACACAGGCACTGTAGCATGGTACCATGGCTTAATGGAGCCATTTGAAACCTCTGTGTACCAAATGTGATTACGATGGATTAAATTACATCCTGTGGCTTTGCTTAGCAACCCAGTGATATGTATCTGGCTTTGTCACGAAAACCTGAGAGAGTGCTTAACTAATTTCATTAAGGAAGTAATCTTTCATAAGAGCATTAAACTTTAGAGCACATTCTGGGTCCATCTCTAAGTAGTATTCATGGTATTTTTCCAAATAAAGTATGCCGTCCGCTTATCATAAATGAAGAGTGAAGGGTTTCCCTCTTTTTCCCTGGCTTTTCTAACTTCTGTCGCAGGTATCTACAGAGGGTAGTACAATTGGTTGGCCCCAAATGATGCTCACCTCGACTCACTTTGGTTGCCAGGGCTGCCAGCTTCTTAGGAACCAAAAGTCCCTCCATCCACGTACACAAAACCAGAGCACATCTTCAGGCTGTGTGTGCTGTGTCGGCCCCATTCGAGTGGGCGCTGGACACATGGATGAGCCCAGGCCTAGGAGCCGTGGTCACTCAGCCAGGCCAGGGAACCAGAATATCCCTGCGGCTGTGTGCCTTAGCCACGCCAATGGTTCTGCCTTTCTGGCTGAATGGCCTCAGATCATGGAACCGGTGCTGGGAAAGTAGGAGCAGCCCCCTTGGTGGCTCTCCAGCTCTGTCTCGGCTGATCGAGCTGACTGACCTTCAGGCAAAGCACTTGACCTGCAAATTTGATGCGACCACTTCCACCCTACATGCCTCACTGAGGAGTCACAAAAATGAAGGAAAAGATAATCAAGATACCTTGAGAAGAAAGGGAAGAAATCTCTGCAGGAGAATAAGTGCATGAATAGAGAACCATTGACTCATGAGGTTATGTGGGTTGTACACAGACCAACCCCAGCTCTAAGGGCCCCAGCTTTCTGCTGTTGTCCCCAAAATCCCCGGGCTAGATTCTCATCCAGAGCTCTAGCCAGGTTCTGCTTGAAACTCATGGGGCAGAATAGTTCCTCGTGATAGTCTTATCTGCAGGTGAATGACATGGCCAACCCCAAAAGCCTTTGGGTTCATAAAAGATGAGACTGCTCTATTTTTCTCTGGACTCCAGTTTTGAGATAACCAAGCAAGGAAGACTTAGAGCGATGCTGGCGGGACACCATCTGGGAGAAAGCAAAAAAAGAAAACAAACACGGAGATTATTACGTAGTAGTTTTGTTTGATGTCTTTTTCCCTGTGAAACCAAATGGTGACCATAAAATCATCAGTAAATTCACAGACATGGTAGAAGAACGAATTAGAGGTAACTCTTCCCACTCAGCTTCCCACCCTTGTCAGCTGCTCCTTGAAAGGGCCATCGGCTCACCGAAGGTGGCTTCAACCCACCGTTTCCCCATCTTACAGCTATTTTTATTGCCAGGGATGTGTAAAAAAAAAAAAAATAAAGTGAAATAAACTGACAGATGGCAACCTCATAAATCTTCAGTAGTGAACAAATGGTTTAAATTAGTCAGAGAAGTAAAAAACAAAAGTAAGAGTGTGTGATTACTTTCCCAAAGGAAAGAAACAGCTAAAATCATTGCAGGAAAATGCCTTCTGAGGAAGGGGGGAAAGGTGTTGACAATTTTTTGTTTTGGAATTCTTGTACATGCTTCAAGCAATTTAAGCGGTAAGAAAATTAAAATACAGATTCAGCTCTTGCTTTGAAGGCTGGTTCAGTTCAGATCCTGGATGTTTTTAAAGGGGTGACATCTGCTCGGATTGTTTTGGTTATTTTTTAACACCATCTGTGTGGACAGGTGGGAGCGAGAGCATTGTTGCCGACTGTGTTCCCGGATGCTCAGATTCCGCCCACACCGTCTCAGTGTTAGGGCCACGGTGAAGGGAATGGTGGCTCCCTTCTGCAGCGTCACTGTGACCAAAGCATGGAACACACGTCTTCAGTGCCGTCTGGCATCACTGGTTTCTAAGAAACTGTAGAGATGACCAGCCCTGGGAACTCTCAGCCGACCTAGGATGCCAGCCACCCCACCCAGAGAGATCAAAATCAGTCGTGTGCACGTTTGCATGGATTAGGCTATCTTGTTCAGTTTTTTAATTTTATTTTTAATTTTTTGGCTTAACATAAAGGCAAATTGACTTGTTTTGGTTCTAGGACTTTTAAAGTCTATAAAATCATGTAGTGACCACTGTAGACAGGATTCAGATCCATCCTGTATCCCAGAACAGTCTTATACTAGCTCTTTCTAGTCATACCCATTCCCCCACCTGTAGCTTCTAGTGACCACTGATCTCTTCCATGACTATGGTTTTGCCTTTTCGAGAATGTCACGTAAATGGAACCATGCAGTGTAACCTTTTGAGACTGGCTGCTTTCACTCAGCATAATGGATGATTTGAGATTCATCCAAGTTATTCTGTGTAGCTAGAGTTGGTCCCTTTTGTATCACTGAGCATCACTGCACTATAAGGATGTGCCATGGTGAGTCTGTTCATCTGTCCAAGGATCATGTAGCTTGGCCTGGGTTTTGGCGCTTGTGAATAAAGCTGATACAGACACATATAGGTTTCTATGTGAACATTAGTTTTCACTGTTGTGGGGTCAACAGCTACAGATGGAATTGCTGGGTCATATGGTAAATCTGTGCTTAACGGGTTTGAGGAACTATAGTTTAGTCTTTGTTCTCTTCACAGTGTCTTTCACAGAGGAAAAGGTTTTTAACTTGGATGAAGTTCAGTTTCTCAACCTATTCATTTTTGCTGTCATGTCTAAGAGTTCATTGCCCTAACATGGGTCACAAAAATTTCCTTCTGTGTTTCCTTTTAAAAGTTTTGTAGTGTTACCTTTGACTTTGAGATCTGTGATCCCTTTTGAGTCAATTTATGTGTAACGTTTAAGGTTTAAGATTCAATTTTTTTTTTTGTATATGGATTCCAGTTCCAACACCACTTGTTGAAAATACTATCCTTTCTCTAGTGAACCATCTTTGCACCTTGGTCAAACTCACTGGGTTGTATTTGTGTCTTCTGTTTCCAGACTCCCTGTATTGTCCCACTGGTCCGTGTGTGTTTCCCATGCCTGTGTCACACTGTCTTGTGCCTGTAGCCGTTTAGTAGACCTTACCCATTTCCAAATGTTTTTGGTTCATCCATTTTGTCATATAACATTTTATTTTAATAAGAAATATGAATCTTTTTTTTAATTTAAAGACTTTATTTCTTTGACAGAGATCATAAGTAGGCAGAGAGGCAGGCAGAGAGAGAGGGGGAAGCAGGCTCCTCGCTGAGCACAGAGCCCGATGTGGGGCTCGATCCCAGGACCCTGACATCATGACCTGAGCCGAAGGCAGAGGCTTTAACCCATGGAGCCACCCAGGCACCCTGCCATATAACTTTTTAGAACCAGCTTGTCTATATTCATGAAAAATCCATGATGGTATTTCTATTAGAATTTAGTTAGATTTATAGATTAATTTAGGGAAAATTAATCTTAAATATATTGAACCTTTCAATCTGGGAACATGGTATATATCCCATTTATTTAGGTTGTCTCTGATCGCTTTCACGAGCATTTTTACTTTCCAGAATACAGATCCTGCATATGATTGGTTAGACTTATTCTTAAATATTTCATTATAAGTAGTACTTTTAAAAAATTTTCAGTTTGTAACTGTTTACTATCAATATAGAAATAAAATGGCTTGGGGCGCCTGGGTGGCTCTGTGGGTTAAAGCCTCTGCCTTTGGCTCAGGTCATGATCCCAGAGTCCTGGGATCCAGCCCCACATTGGGCTTTCTGCTCAGCAGGAAGCCTGCTTTCCCCTCTCTCTCTGCCTGCCTCTCTGCCTACTTGTGATCTCTCTGTCTGTCAAATAAATAAAATCTAAAAAAAAAAAAAGAAATAAAATGGCTTTAATGTATTAAAGTTAAATCATATGACATTGTTAAACTCAGTTTTACAAATTTTTTGTAGATTCCTCAAAATTTTTTACATAGACAATTATACTGTCTATAATAGACATAGTTTTGCTTTTTCCTTTCTGATTTTTAAGTCTTTTTAACGTTTTATAAACCCTGTCCGGTTCCCAATCTTAAAAGGGAAAGTATTCAGTCTGTCACCATTAAGCATGATATGAGCTGTTGGTTTTTCATAAATGTCATTTATCAGGTGGAGGAGATTTCTTCTATTGCTGGGTTGCTGAGAGTTTTTTTTATTATGGATGGATGTTGAATTTTGTCAAAAATATTTCTTCACCATATGCTGAGTGAAATAAGTCAAGCAGAGAGAGTCAATTATCATATGGTTTCACTTATTTGCGGAGCATAACAAATAACACGGAGGACATGGGGAGATGGAGAGGAGAAGGGTGTTGAGGGAAATTGGGGGGGAGATGAACCATGAGAGACTATGGACTCTGAAAAATAACCTGAGGGTTTTGAAGGGGTAGGAGGTGGGAGGTTGGGTGAACCTGGTGGTGGGTATTATGGAGGGCACGCATTGCATGGAGCACTGGGTGTGGTGTAAACTTGTGATCTCTGTCTGTGAAAAAAATAAAATATTTTAAAAAAAAATTTCTTCACCAATTGACAATATTTTTTAAAAGATTATGTATTTGAGAGGAGGATGGTGAGAGAGGCTGAGAGTGAGAATCTCAAGGAGACTCCCCACTGAGCGCAGAGCCTGATGCAGGGCTCAATCCCACAACCCTGAGATCACGAACTGAGCCAAAATCAAGAGTCAGATGCTTAATCAACTGAGCCATCCAGGCGCCCCATCAATTGACATCATTATGTGAATGTTCTTATTCAGATCATTAATATGATAGATTAATTGCAGTGATTGTTTTTTTATACTGAACCAACCTTGTGGTTATTATTTTTAATGTTACTTTATAAAGTATAGCAATGTTTATATAACTTGATATATTGACATTTACATATTTAAAATAGTTTGGTTCGGGATTTTTACATCTAAGTTCATCAGGCGTATTGGTCTATAGTTTTCTTGTAATATCTTTATCTAGAGATTCTGGTCTTGTGAAAAGAAGGAAGGAAGGAAGGAAGGAAGGAGAAATTAATAAATAAATAAATTAGAAAATTCTTACCCCACTTGCTTGGTTTCAGGCCACAGGTTCTGAGCTGCCTTTTTGGGGCCGTGGTTCCAGTGTCAACTCAGTTTTCAATGTCTTTGATATGACGTTTAAGGTCAGATTCACACCTAAACAGCTCAGGGGTGATTCCAGAACTTCTCAAACATACTGCATTTGGTTTGCCAGGCTCTTCATTTTCCCTGACCTCCCTAGTACTTTCTAGCTCCCTGGGGCTTTCTTTTTTGGTCATCCAGCTAAAAGCTGGTGCTTGGTCACCTCACTTTGCCATGTATTTCCTGTGACTGTGCCCATGTCTGGGGCCAAGTGAAAGGACAACAACATGTGCCTAGGTAACATGTGCCCACCACATGGGATTGCCTTCTACTGAGGAGAACTCTACCTGTTAGTACCTTGTACAAAAATTAAAAAGAACAAAGTAAAGTGAACATGTACATTCTTTATTGCCTCTTTTCAATTTTTTTTTAATTGAAAGGAAGTGACAGAACCAATTTGGGACCCAAAAGGAAGGAGTAGACCAACTGGAGAACAATAAAACCTTGAGCTTTACTCTGACTACTCCGGTAGTCTGGCCCTAGTGGGGCCATAGCCCCAGTGATTGGAGAGGAAGGTTCCCTCCCGCAGAGCTGTGGGGGACTGCCAGCCCCTGCTATCACTG
>PISX010003935.1:0-129413 GCA_004024625.1 Mellivora capensis
AGCCTTAAATAAACAGTGGGTCAAAGATAAGATCAAAGGGAAATTTAAAAAAATACGTGGAGATAAATGCAAACAAAAACACAAATGCAAAAATTTATAAAAGGAATCAACTCAGTGCATAAAGGGATATTTATAGCTGTAAATATGAATATTAACAAAGAAGAAAGATCTCAAATCAAAAACCTAACTTTATACCTTAAGGAAAAAGAAGAGAAAATTAAAGCTAAAGCTAGGAAAAGAAAGAAAACAATAATGATTAGAGCAGAAAATATAAAGAATAGAAATATATAACAGAGAATCAATTTATCAAAAACTGATTCTTTAAAAAGATCAACAGAATTACCAGTCTTTAACTAAGATGACTGAAGAAAAAAAGAAGTTAAAAATAACAATATAAGTTAAAAATCTGAATATAAAAGAACTAAAATTTGAATTACTATTCACTATATAAAACCAAAAAGAGTTTAAAAAGAAGCTCATGAATAATTCTATACAAAAAATTAAATCACCTAAATAAAATGAACAAATTCCTTAGAAACACAGAAATCACTAAAACTGACTCAAGAAGAAATAGAGAATCTGAATAGATCTGTAACAAGAGACTGAAGTAATAATAAAAAATCTCCCAAAGACAAATCTAGAATCAGGTAACTTCACAGATAAATTCCATGAAATATTTAATAAAGAATGGAAACCAAATGAACACCAAATATTTAATAAAGAAGGAAGACCACTCCAACTAAAACTCATCTAAAAATAGAAGAGAGAGCACTTCTTTCTTCATTTTGTGAGGTCAGCATTACCCTGATATCAAAGCCAGACAGATGCCAAAAATATAAAAACAAAATAAAACAAAACAAAAAAACAAAGAGACCGATACCCCTTACAACTATAGACATGCAAAAGTCCTCAAAAAACAGTAGTGGTCTGAGTCCAACAGTATGATAAAGGGATTATATACTATGACCAAGTAGGATTTATCCTAAAAAATGCAAAGCTGTTTCAACATTAAAAACAACAACAACAACAACAACAACAACAATGTAATACATTGCATAAATACAAAAAAAACAAAACAAAACAATAAAAATACATGAGCATCTCAATTGGCAGAAAAAGTATTTGACAAAATCCATTATTCTTTCATGATAAAAATGCTTAACAGACTAAGAATGGAAACAGATTTCTTCAACCTGATAAAGAACCTTTATGAAAAATCCACAGTCACCATCACACTCAGTGGTGAGATCTGAAAGTTTTCTCCTACTATCAGGAACAAAACCAAGATGCTACTTTTGCTATTGCCATTCAACCCTGTAATGTAAGTTCTAGCCAGAGCAATTAGATGAGAAAAATAAATAAAAGGCATTTGAGTTGGAAAAGAGTAGGTAAAATTTTCTTTATTTGTAGTCAACAGGATCTTACATACAGAAATTCCAAATAATCCACAGAAAAAGCTATGAAACCTCATAAATGAATTCAGCAAATTCAAGGGTACAAAATCATCATGCAAAAGTCAATTGTATATGAAGAGTTCTGTTTACAATAACACCCCAAAATATAAAATACTGAGGAATAAATTTAAGGTTAAAGACTTTATACTGAAACCTGTAAAACGTTGCTGAAACAAATTAAAGGAGACCCAAATAAATAAAAAGATATCCTATGTTTATGCATCCAAAGTCATCCAAAGATTCAATATAATCTCTATGAAAATTCCAGTGCACACTCCCTACCCTTTGTTTTTTTGCAGAAATGTTAAAGACGGTCCTCAAATTCAGATGGAATTACAAGGGAGTCCTTAATAGCCAAAACAACATTGAAAAGGAGATCAGAGTGGAAGACTCACTCTTCTCAATTTCACAACTTACTACAAAACTATCGTAATAAAAATAGTGTGGTCCTGCCATAAGAATAGTCATATAAGCCAATGGAAAATAATTGAAAGTCCAGTCATAAACCAATATATTTATGAAAAATTGATTTCAACAAGGATGCCAAGACCATTCAATAGGGGAAGAACAGTATCTTCAACAAATGTAATTTGTTGGAGCGCTGAAGTAACTGGGAATCCACAGGCAAAAGAATAAAGTTGGACACCTACCTCATATTATATACAAATATTAACTCAAGATGAATCAACAAACATAAATATAGAGCCATAAAGTTCTTAGAAGAAAACCTAGTGGTGCATCTTGAATTTTGGCAATGGGTTCTTAGTGTGACAACAAAAACATGAGCAACAAAAGAAAAAAAATAGTACTTCATTAAATTTAAAATATTTGTGCTTCAAAGAACATTATCATGAAATTAAAAACAACTTATAGAATGGGAGAAATATTGGCAAATCATATATCTGATAAGAATACATATTCGAGGGGCACCTGGGTGGCTCAGCAGGTTAAAGTCTCTGCCTTCGGCTCAGGTCATGATCCCAGGGTCCTGGTATCGAACCCCACATCAGGCTCTCTGCTCAGTGGTGAGCCTGCTTCCCCACCTTTTACTCTGTCTGCCTCTCTGCCTACTTGTGATCTCTCTCTGTCAAATAAATAAATAAAATCTTAAAAAAAAAAAAGAGTACATACTCCAGAATATATTAAGAACACTTAATAGCTTGGGTCACCTGGGTGGCTAAGTCAGTTAAGCATCTGCCTTTGCCTCAGGTCATGATCTCGGGGTTCTGGGATCAGGACCTGCATTGGGCTCCCTACTTATCAGGGAGTCTGCTTTTCCCTCTCCCTCTGTCCTGCTTGTGCTCTCTCCCTCTCTCTCCTTCTCTCTCTCTGTCAAATACATAAATAAAATCTTTTTTAAAAAATAAAAAGAACACTTATAGCTCAATAACAACAACAACAAAAACAAAAACACAATAGAATTTTTAAATGGGTTTTAGACTTGAATACAAATTTCTCTAAAGAAGATATAAAAATAGTCAGCAAGTACATGAAATGGTGTTTAATATCATTAGTCACTGGGGAAATGCAAATCAAAATCACGACGAGACATCACTTCACACCCACTATGACTATAATTAAAGAAATAAAAGGAAAAAATACAAATATTGGCATGGATGAGGAAAAATTTGGACGCTTGTACATTGCTAATGGAATCTAAAATCATGCAACCACAGAGAAAATAACGTCATGGTTCCTCAAAACCCGAATATAAAATTACCATAAGACCCAGAAATTCCATTCATATTCCCAGAGAACTAAAAACAAGCACTCAAACATTTATACACACATTTGTAGTAGCACTGTTCACAACAGCCAAAAAGTAAAACCAACTCAAGTATCTATCAACCAATAGATAAACAAATTATGATATGCATATAGAATGGAATATTATTCAGCAATAAAAAAGAATAAAGTATTGTTATATGCCACAACATCAATAAGCTTTGATTTTTATAAGTGAAAGATGGCAGGCACAAAAAGTTACATATGTTATAATTCCTTGTATATGAGATACCTAGAATCCAAAGAAACAGAAAGTAGATTAGTGAGAAAAACTATACTTTATAATGATTAATTTTATATCATGTGAATTTCACCTCAATTAAAAAAATGAGTAAAATTAATTTCAACAGACTGAGAGCAAATCTCCAGAGCTACTAGAGAAGCCCTCTCTTAGAAAATGCAACATCATCAGCGTTAGCATTTTTGATGGCACAAAGGATGATACCGAATGATAATAAGTGAATATCCACAACTCTCATAAATTTTCAAAAAGCTTCAAGGGGTCTGCCTCTGAAAGTTAGAGTACTTTATAAATACCCTAATTGTAGTACATTTCATACCCCCCCACATATATACAAAGAGATGATTAAAAAAATTATGAAAGTCTACAAGAGATAGCCATCGTTCTTACATTTACTCTAAGTGTTAGGAAAGCATGGTGATAGAGTATATTTGGCAGTATATTTCTTTATATTGGTCTATAAAATCACAGTGCATCTTATAATTAATGGCATCTTGAGTTTAGTGAGCCACAATAGCTACAACGATAACATCCCTGCACTTTCCACAGATGCTCTGTAGTACAAAGGTGACCCATTCATTCACTTACTTTCATGAATCAAGATTTTTGAAAAGGCTGTGCTAACTTCGGAATATAAATGGTTAAAAGTTTTGATATGACAAATTTGAAGGACATTTGATTTTAAGGAATTGAGAGTCAACTTCAAGAAACTTCCACTAACTTTCAAAAGTTCACCATCAAGTAGGAGACACAAAAACCTAGAAGCATTATGGCAAACCATGAACTACCGAAGAGGCAGTTATAAGCCACAATTTGGGCAAAACCCAGTGACCGTCCCTTCCTGGAGATTTATAGAGGCTTCATAGAAGCAATAGGGTTTTGGTAGCATCTTAGAGGACACCGGAGGGTGGGGGTTGAATTTATCACAATAGAATTAGATAAGAAGGTCATTCCAGGTGGACGAATTACAAGCACCAAGGGGAAAAGGTATGAAGCAAGTTGTGAAGAGAGTAGAAGAGGGAAGGGGTCAGGAAGAAGGGGGTGAAGCAGGAGACAAGGTCAGAAGCCAAGCCTTGATTATTTTAAAACACTGGATTTCTGGATATCACATTCATAATCATTTTCTTATCTAGCCCTCTTAACAGAAAGTTAAATGCATTAGGCTGTGTTATTAATCTTTAGTGATCTCTTTGATAAACTAAATTTGATATAGTACCAGAGCTAAAAAAAGGTTTAGATTTGGCCTGTAGCTATGCCACAGTATCGCTGCAATCTTTTACTTCTCTATTAAAAAAGAAAAAGCCAAAATGTTCACTCTATATAATGGCTCCCAATTATGGAGGATATATTCCAGGAATCACATCCAGCACACAGAGACATGCACGCACACACACACAAGGTCCTTTCAAGCAATATAATCATATGCTCACTTTTAGATTAAGAAATGTAGAGATTATATTTTCCTAATATCCATGAGCCAATAACTGATTAAAGCCAGATTTGCCAGAACCCCATGATCTTAACCTTAAATTCCCTTGGTCAGTTGTGTGTGTGTGTGTGTGTGTGTGTGCGCACGCGCACATGCACGATGTAAGTAAGTGGTTAATGAAGAGAAGTGGGGGTCTTCTAATTTTGTTATAATCTGTCTTCAGTAATGGAATAATACCAGAATCAGAAACAATGCCATCTATGACCTACACATGCCACATTTGTTTTTGAGAGTTCAGAAAACAAACAATTACACCTATTACTTCTTTGGAAATGAATTATCGAGTCCTGCAAGTATGTCCTTTTACTGGAAAGCGAGACTCACTGAAAGCTGTGGTTAAATTATAAAAGAAAAATAAATTATCCGTGGCATATGTGTTCTTGTCTTTGATATTGATATTGACTTTTGTCCAAACACATTTAATTTACCTTGGAATCAATGTGATTATTTCTTTTATCATCTGTTCTGCAAATTTGGTGTGCTGCACATTTCAATTTACTTCACTCATCTGCCTTCCCTTTACATCATGAATTGCTTGAAAGCAGGAACCATTTTGGATTAACCTTTTTATCCCTAGACCCTAGCATTCTCCCAAGCATGGAGTAGCCTCTTGCTAATCATTTGAACTGGTGAAAAGAGAACGAGAGAGTGAATGTATCAGTGAGTGACTGAGTGAACACATCAGTCAATAAATAACTGAGTGGGCAACTGTCCTTGGAGAACGTCCCTAATCCTAAAAGGTCAGTTGCATTATTATCCCTTTCTAACAAATGAAGAGTTGGAACCTTGGGGGATTTGAGTGTTTAAATATTCACATCACTATTATTGTCAATAAATTGCTATGCACCAGACACTCTGCTAAATACTTGGTATGTGAGATTTTTAAGGGGCCCCTCTCAGTCCCTTGAAATATAGTAAGATGGACTTAAATCTAGGTATCCAAGTTGTTTATTTTACAAACTATAACAAACATGAAGGACTACAGAATTAAACCGGGACGGTCCCAGGAAAACTGGGATATAATATCAACGTAGCTTTAATCCTTATTTTAAAAGAATTTTCCAAAAAACGTCACATAGCATATTAGAATCTCCATGCTGATGTCAGCCTCCATGTTCTGGAGTTCTTCTGTGTAAGGAAGGAACTAAGTATACATTTTGGGCAAATGTAAAAAGGAATGACATCTCTATGAAGCATTTGTTAGCAAAGCAGAACGAGTAATGATTTGGGGTAAAACTGAGAGAGAGATTTTAACATATCAGAACCAGGAAGTTTGGGTTGAACACTAAGCACTGAGGATATAAATTAGTCCACCAGCAAATTTATACTGGCTATTTTCCCATAAAGACTCCACCCCAAAGAACCTCCTTTACTCCTTTACATTCTTCTCCCTTCCCTTTTCCCCTTGCAACTCTATCGATAAAAAACACACACCCCTCTATTTTTTTCATACATGCAGTTTTTTCATCCTTCAGTTGCCTGTAGTTGTGACACCAGCCCATGATCTTACCTTCTCTTCCCAAGGCAGTATCTAGTCTTTCTTACCTCTAAGACCCAATAATCCCTCTCTCCTGGAAACAATATAGAATCATCATTACCTATCACAATGTTAACAGGATTGAAAATATTTATGACAGTAACTTGTAAAATACCTGCCACTTCTAAGTTATCACACAAAGCAATCAGTTTACCTGTATACCTCACCTAAGCCTTTGCTTAAGATCCCAGTAAAGTATCTGAGGGTCTGTTTCTTTCCTATTCCTTAAAATTTCAAGGCTTAGGGTACTTTTATTTGCAGAATCCTTCCTCGAGGGACCTGCTCTCCTGACTTTGACCTTCACTCTACTTTCACAGTGGAATTCTGAAACTATGCCTCAGATCATCTTTTGGAAACATGACTGAAACTGGTCTGGGGTTGTTATCTTTTTGTTGGATTTGCATTCTCACTCTATAAATTACTTATCTGTTAGTTGCAACTGACAGAAAATCAACCTAAACAGATTAAACAAAACAAAACAAAACAAAAAACATACTGGCCATTGGGATGAACAAGTTCAGGGTTAGGGCTAGATTAAGGACCTCCGATGGTAGTATTAGGAACTGTAGTATTAGGAACTCTATGTCCATATTTGGTCCATTCTCTTCTTCTTCTTCTTCTTTTTTTTTTTTTTTTAAAGATTTTATTTATTTATTTGACAGAGAGAGATCACAAGTAGGCAGAGAGGCAGGCAGGGAGGGTGGGGTGTGGCGGGGGTGGGGGCTGGTGGGGGGAAGCAGGCTCCCTGCTGAGCAGAGAGCCTGATGCAGGGCTTGATCCCAGGACCCTGAGATCATGACCTGAGCTGAAGGCAGAGGCTTTAACCCACTGAGCTACCCAGGCACCCCCACCGTCTTCTCTTCCTTCTGTTGACTGCATGCTCAGGTATAAATGGTGTTAAGATGACTGCAGAACAATATGCTCAAGTCCTCCCAGGTAGAGGAACCTCTCAAAAGGAGATCCCTTTTCTGTTAGTTCCTCCAAAAGCCAAGAGTTTCACTGTACTTTTGTTTGGGTTATGTGCATACCAATCACTGAATCAATTTCTGTGGCCAGCAATATTTGGGTCTCTGATATGCCTACACTGGTCACCTGCTCAGGCCTGAAGTTCCACCCATTAGCATGAGATAGGCATAGGAGATTGTGAGTCTTTATACGAAGGGACTAGTTAGGAGAAGGCGTGCCTCTCACATTTTGAGGCTACTTCCTTCTCCCCCATCTTCTTACATTCCTGCCGTTCCCGGTGGATTGCTCCTCTCCTTTCCTTCTACCAAGCCACAGGGTCACATTCTCGAAGTCATTAATACTGAGCTTTATGGAGAACACAGTAGATAGAATAAAAAACGTAAATTGCTCAGTTTAATCTCTTCCCATCACCCCTTTCTATAACACATACGAATAAGGCAGCAGCACGGGAAGAATTTTGCAAGATGTTCACAAGGCAATATGTTACAAAGTAGGCGCTCAATAAATATTCGTTGATAGATTTCTCAGAGCCCCTTTGGCCCAATTAATATCTCTACAAGAAAAGACAAATCCACAGAGCAATGCTGAAAAAAAAGATTGATTTTGTATATCGCTTAGTCTATAATCTTCAAGATATGTATTGCTTGGAGAGGACCTCAAGGTGGTTTGTCATTCCCATCTTGTCTCTTTAGCATCAATAAGGGATATGATGGAGAAAAGAACAGAATTTTCTACTAAATATTATAGCAACAAACACTGAGATTTACTAGAAAAACTAGGAATATCAATTTGTTTTCTATTTTTAAGACCCTTAGTCAAAGCAAGTTGGCTTTGTAAAGAATGAGAGGGTGTTTGTATTCCTTTCTTGTTTTTGTTTGATGGAGGAAGGCAGACATAAAAGAAAATACCTTTATTTTTATTTTGTTTTATTTTTTTTGCAGTTAGAAATGGAATGCCACACAAGGCAGGTGCATTTGAGTCTACCTGGAAGTGTGCTATAGTTCAAGTCTACTGCATATTGATGATATGACCTGAGGAGTTCATTTTCCCAGTATGAGTATGAGTCTCAAATTTGTCATATAGGAGGGGGAGGCAACCACAGTTATTATGAGGATCACATGCAAGGTACTACTTCTTTTTATTCTTACTTATAATAGGCTCACACAGTAATTAAAAACACAGGCTTGAGTGTTATGTTTTCCTGATTGCAAGCCTCAGCTCCATCTCCTATTAGCTCTGTGACCTTTGGGAAATCACTTAAGACGTATGTAAAATATATTTCTATTTGTGTAAAAAAAAGTTACTGACATATATGCATGTACAAGCTTAGGACATTTCTGAAAGGACTCACAAGAATCTGTCAAGTGTTGTAGCTTCTAGAGAGGGGGACTAAAAGGAAAAAAAAAGATGTCCAAAAATGTGAAGAAATGAATTGAAAACTATTTATAACTAAACCAAAGAACAGCAGCAATAAAGAGACAACAGAGTGGAAACTTGATAACTATACCTTATGAACCATGCAAGGCTATTTTCTTATGTCTTTTGTCTTCTAGAAGGGGAGTCAGACAGGATTAGGTTTTGTTCTGCCTTCACTATGACTTGCTAAGACCTGGGCTAATTTACATATCTTCTCTGCATCTCCATTTCTTGATGTAAAAATGATAATAATACCTATATCCTGAGATAACTTTAGAGAGTCAAAGAGGAAATCCTTAGAAAATTTTAGTGCGAGGACTAATGAACGTCAATATTACTTCACTGTTGACACACCTACCATTGTAATCAAGAGGTCAAGGTCATACACTGATGGCACATCCAGGAATACCAGCTACATCATCCTCTTGCTACCCTGCACGGAAGTCCTGAGCTTCTCGGCCATTTACTTCATAAAGCATAAGGAGAGCTGTTCCTGAGAAACATCTGCTGCCAACTGTCTCCACAGAGTCTGAGGGAAGTTTCTGTCTCAGACTGGAATTTTCTGAGCTATTTTTTTTTAAAGATTTTATTTATTTATTTGACAGACAGAAATCACAAGTAGGCAAGAGAGGCAGGCAGGGAGAGAGAGGAGGAAGCAGGCTCTCCGAGAAGCAGAGAGCCCGATGTGGGGCCTGATCCCAAGACCCTGGGATCATGACCTGAGCCGAAGGCAGCGGCTTTAACCCACTGAGCTACCCAGGTGCCCCTCTGAGCTACTTAACACTCAGTGACTAGTTAGTGGAAAAGTGGTCAATAGGTTCATTTTGAGGAGCTCCTTTCAGAAGGGCTCCCGCAAGAAAGCAATTTTTCTTCGGCCACGGATACTGTCAAAACCTTCCAGAAACTCATGTGGCAGAAGCTGCACAAGGCACTCATGTCTGCTGAGTGGATGTTAACATGAAACATTGCGGAACGTGTACTTTTTCCCTCCAGAATGGTGTTCCTTGCCTTTCTGCGACTGTTTCTCCTTTCCTCTCACTTCCCATTGTGACATGTGGGAGGAAGAATAGTAAAACAGTGACATCTTTAGTCACCCTGGTTAAACACCACTTCCTTTCTCTCTGTGTCAGAATCATCCCAGGCACAGGTAGCAAATGTGGTTACCGAAAAGCACAAAGCAAATGTTCCTCTATTTTTAAAACACTGTGACCGCAAGAGTAGTTATTGTTATCACTCGCCTTGGGGCAAATTTGCCCTGGAAGCAAATACTTTTAAAAAGGCCGAAACAACAAATGTAAAAAAATACTACTTTGAGTAGGAAAAAACAAAAACAAAAACAAAAAACAAAAACAAAAACCAACCACCACACATTTACTGATGATGTCGGAAGTTACTGTTCACAGTAAAGTCGGCAATATGGAATTTGAATTGGACTTTGAACTCTGTTCTTGCGACCTTGTTGTGATTAATAACCACAAAAAGCCCTTTTTTGGTAACCATTTAAAACGAGCCAGTTCCTTCCCAAGAGGGAATTTGTTTTCCATAATAGAATATCTGTGGAAAAAAAAGAATATCTCTGAATCTGCTCAGTTTTAGGATATCCTGTATCAACCTCTGCTTTGCTGGAAGTACAAGCAGGCTTAGGAATCAGAAAACTGAATGTTTGGGTCTTAATACTGATGCTCATGGGTTATAATAACTCTGCTGAACTCTCTGAATCTGGGTTTTATACCCAGTAAACTAAACAAATAATTAAAGGAGGAGGAGGAGGAGAATTACATCATATATAACCATCTATACATCTACAATTATCTCTCTCTCTAACCATATCCACAAACACACATACATGTAACACACACACACACACACACACACACACACACACACACACTGGGTGACGCCTATACACATTGGAAGGTCATTTTACCTTGCTGAGTAGTCACTGACTGACTCAACTGCTAATGCCATCCAGAAATACCCTCACAGACACCCCCAGAAATAATGTTTAACCTGGGTACACAATGGCCAGTCAAGTTGACATGAAATTAACCATCACATATGGGATATTGAAGCAGTGGTAATTAAAGACTGACTCCCATTTGCTTCTAGTAATTTCCAAAGCAATCCTTGGAAGGTCTCTGAGGAAAATGGGTCATAAATTGATGGCACTGATCTCCTTAAATTCAATACTTTTTGGAATAAGCTGAAAAGTACTCTGCCTTCAAAAATACCCATATCCTAAACCCCAGAACCTATAAATGTTATCTTAATTTTAAAAGGGGAATCTTTGCAGATGTGATTAGACTAAGGATCTTGAACAGAAATTAATCTAAATTATCATGCGGGCCTTAAATGTTATCAAAAAGTATTCTTATATGATAGAAGCAGAGGGAGATCTCATAGACTGAAGAGGAAAGGACACAAACACAGAGAAAAGGGAATGTAAACCCAGAGGCATATATTGGAATGAGATGCCCACAAGTCAATTTAGCTGGAAGAAGTAAAGGACAGAGTAGAGCTTCCAGGGGAAGTACAGCTTTGATGACACCTTGATTCTGGCCCAGTGATATTGATTTGGGATTTTCACCCACAAAAACCGTCACAGAACAAATTCGTTGGGTTTTTAGCACTAAGCTTGTGGCAATTTATTATAGGAGCCACAGGACACTAATACACCTTTATTTTGAATTTTTGAAATAAAGGTCAATTGAAGAACGGAAAACCCCCTTGAAGTCACTTAGTGATGGATCTGCGACTGGATTCCAAGTCCAGGGCAGTTTCCACTTCACTGCCCTGAGATATATTTCCTTTTTTATTCTATTGCCATTGCCCTAATTCCAATTACCATAACTTTCCCTTGGACTTGGTCTCTAATGTTTCTGTTTCCATTCTAATTGACCACTTCCCATTACCTCCTTAAAAACCACCTCTTCTCCTTTCAACATTTTAAGGATGAGATGTCACTTTTCATTTGCTAAGAGACCATGTGTGTAAAATTCAGATACTTGGAGGAACTTGGCAGGTAATGTAAATGAGGCAAGTGAATAGATAAAGAAATAGAGATGACGTCATTTTTTGTCTAACGCAGTAAATTCTTAACCTGGGTGGTTAGTAAAATCACCTGGGAGTCTTTCAATAGACCAGATCCCAGACTAAGTAAATCAAGTCTTTGGGGATGAGATCTAGGGATTAGTATTTTTCAGATCTCAGTAGCTAATTCCAATGCATAGCCTGGAATCATGTATCTAAAGAGAGAGACTCCTCCTCAGTCTCAGCAGATAACTGGAGAAATGCAGGTCAATCCTAATTTCTCCAGACATTCTAAGATTTCTAAAGAAACAGAAATTTCTGTATTGTATGTGAAATCTCCAGATTTTTAAACACCAACAAAGGCATTTGCTGATTATAATGGGCTGTTTGTGTTGCCCCCTAAAATTCATATATTGAAATCCTAAACCTCAGTGTGATGACATTAGGAGCAAGACTTTTGGTAGGTAATTAGGTACTGAGGATGATGCCCTCATAAATGACGTGTGTCCTTATAAAAGAAAGGTCAGAGAGGTTCCTAGCTTCCTTTCCAACATATGAAGATACAAAGAGAAAAAGAAGTTGGAGTCTACAAGCCAGAAGATGGCTCTCATCCAGAACTGACCATGTGACACCCTGATCTTAGACTTCTAATCTCCCAGGCTTTAAGAAATTCATTTCTGTTACTTATAAGCCAGCCAGTCTATGGGGCTTTGTTACAGGAGATCTATACGTTGGCTTGGTTTTGTCTATTCAGTATCTTCTTTTTACTAAAAGGTCGTACATATTTTTTTTTCTGCGATGAACTTAGAAAAGCAATCAACGTTTGATTAAGAGCAAGTTTCCATAGCATAGAAATCAATAAATTTTCTGTCCAAAAAGAAATCCATATGAGTAAGGGCATTAAGCTATTTGGTAATTAAATTCCAATAAATTTTACCATAAATGAAAATTTTAAGTATTTATAATATTTAGGGAAATACATTTTTAAATCCTTAGTCTAGATGAAATACAGAAGTTATGATCACCACTCTTTTTTCTGTACCAATTGTTGAAAATTAATGCCATTTTTGGAAGGCTGCCATGTCAGAAGACTGATTAAATATTTTTGAAGGGGTATTCTTTTTGACATTAACTCATTTTTTCAGATAATCTTGATTGAAATACCTATCCAATATTGCTTCAAGATACTAAGTCATTAAAGTCAAGAAAACCAAGAGCTGACTGTATTATATTTAAAGTCTAGAAGTCCCAACACAGATTTATGGATGGAACTGGGTATATGTGGCATTTGGCCAATAATTTTGCTTTTAGAATTTTTTCTTTAACATAATTTTAGCAAATGAAAAGAGCCAAAGAGAAACACTCCCCCTATAAAGATCAAACTCCAATATTTAATTCAACATAAGTGACATATAGGTTTTATGGATTTTTAGTATCTACATTTATGATATAAATGAGTATCTTATTTGTTTGACTAGATTCATTCATTTACAATTCTGAATGTTACCAGAGAGAAAGACTCAAATCATACTATTTTAAATACATTAAAATAAAAGGTAGAGTTACTCATTACAATAGTTTCTCTGTATTGTTGTTGGCTTATTTTAAGAATAACTAAGTGACTTTAGAAGTAATTTTAAAGAACAATTTTCCCATTAGGAATTTAGTAAGACATTATGACTGACACATATTAACTACTCAATAGACATTTGATGAAAATATGATTGGCAAAGTAAAACTCTTGAGATTCCCCAAAATAATGCAGTCATTCCAAAATTTTATATGAGACCATCCTATCAGAATTGTGTTGTGGTTCTTCCCTAAAAATACTTTCGTCTTCTACCTTCTCTGAACATTTGGACAACCATCACTTTCTAAATTATGGTAGTCTTATTATTTTCTATGTCCATCAGAAAACAGACAACAGAATATGCTTTACTAACCAGAAAGGGATTTATCACAGTTTTTAATAAAAACCGGCTTAAAGAATTTTGGCGGGTGGCTAAAAATAAGGATTCCTAGTTGAGCCTCCAGTAATGACTTCCAAAGCAACAATGAAGAATGAGGCTACAATTCTATAATTTGGGATCATAAGTTCAATTTCCAATGTGGGGGAGGGGAGAGTTCCCTACACCAGCAAACAATGCTCTGGACACGAACTGGCTGTCCTACAATTCAACTCAATTCTGACACTATCTACCTGGAGATAGCATCAGATTTTACAGGTAAAGGGTTCAGTCCCAGAAGACCAGCTCCCATTTCCACTTCAGATATCGACTGCACACCCTGGTTATTACTGGTGCTTCTCACTTACCAGCTGCAAACTGGAGGTTCCAATAACACCCTTCAACTCGGGATGCCAATCCCAAATCCAAGTTTTTACCTGTGTCTATGTCTGACTAGTTAGTGTCAGAGGTCCTCACAGCCCATTCCTTGGGTTTGATTATTTTGCCAGAATGGCTCAGAGAACACAAAGAAACATTTCACTTACTAGATTACTAGTTTATTACAAAGGCTATAACTCAGGAACAGCTAGAGGGAAGAGATACATAGGGCAGGTGTGGGGAAAAGCCACAGAACTTACATACCCTCTCTAGGCACACCACTCTCCCCAAATCTCCACATGTTGGCCAACCCATAAACTGTTCCAAATCCTCTCCTGCTGGATCCTTAAGGAAACTTCATTACATAGTCATGATTGATTAAACTATTTGTTGTTTGCAATCAGTGCAACCTCCAGTGCCTCTCAGGATTGCAAGTTTTAACCCTCCAATCCCGTAGTCAACTCCACCAACAACTAGCTAGCATCCTTAAGTGTGGTCCAAAAGTCACCTCATTAACATAACAAAAGATACGTTTCTCACTCTCTACACTTGCACTGTTCCAAGGGTTTTGGGAGTCAAGGGCCAGGAACCACAGATATGAAGACCAAATACATACGAGAAATGATACCAACTATATATTTTACTTATAAAGCATTATATCATAGGCTATTGACCCTGACAAAATCAGGAAGCTTCAAACTCAGAAAGTTATCTGCTAAATTTCTTGTTCCAAACCCAATTCAGGCTCATTTGATTAGCAGAACTAAATATAGTCACACCCCTATCTGCCAGGGACTCTGGGAAATGTAGTTTTTAACTTTTTACCTCTGCATGCTTGAAGAGGGATGGAAAGCAATTTAAGAAGCTGGCTTTCAGTGACTACCTTTCTGCAGGAAAAGATATTAAATATGTTTGTATAGCCTCTTCTAAAATTGAGTCTAGAAAGAAAACACAGGAATTTTAAATGCATTCGGAGGTTATCTTTTCATCATAGAAATCCTTTGGTACAAAAAGAAAGTGGACTTTAACCAGATTGGCATATGCAATGGAAAAAAGAGAAAATGAATGGGTATTAAGCTCCTGTAATATATAGGCTTTACAGAATTCATCTTATTTAATTCTTGTAACATTCCTCTGAGATGGTAGCAACTACCCCCATTAGAGAAATGAGAAAACCGAAAACTGAGGCTCAGACAAGTGTCACAACCTCTCAACATTCAAAACACTGTTTAATGTCAAAATCTCTACTTTTTCCATTTTATGACATCTCAGACCTTTGCTACTTGGGGACCTTGGCTCACCTATTTTGGTGAAGTTGTGGAAGCCCCGTGTCTGACACCCTGACGTTTACTTCACTCTTGTCACAATAGCTCGAAAGCATGAACCTAATGTATCTGTGGTACATAACCTGCTCTTTGGCCAAATCCCTGAACAAAATCAGTGAGGGCAGAGATGTATGCATACTGCCAAATTCCTACAGGAGAATCTTCAGGAAGATCATTTTCCCATATAATCATTTGGCTTATTGTGGAAATGCTCATAGTTGAAAAATGAAGCTGAAAAAGACAAGAGCTAAAATGGAGACACATGAAAGCCCAGGTGAGGAAAGATTTGCCCGAGAGATATGGAAAGTAGAAAGCGTAGAGAAGAGTGCAAACGTGTCTGTTGTGAAGTGTGAAAGTAAAGGAAGCCTCATTTAAAGCGGAGTCTGGAAAGCCTGAAGGGGGCGCTCTGACACACACACCACTCCTTGCAGCCTGCGAAACCAACTGGAAGAAGAAAGAGAATTACTTCCAGGAGGGATGGCATTTTTCACATAGGAATTGTAACTCCTGACATTAAGAAAGGGAAGGGAGATTCCCCCCTACCCCAGCAACAACACGGTAACCACCACCTGAAGCCAATGTAGCCTCAAACTCTTGCTCTTCTCTGATAAACTTTTGTTCAATACAACCCTCCCCAGTTTCCTCCTAAAATTTAATAAAAGTTGACCTTCCCTTTGTTGCTTCAGACTTGCCTGTGGTCCACTATAGTTTGCTCATCTGGAATTGTGATTCCTCTGCTATTTCCAAATAAACTCATTTTTTTTTTTACTTAAATAAAATTGCTCTTTGCTCTGTTTAAAGTTCATAGGAGTATCCTTTATCTGAGCCACAATTTCATGCTTATATCTGTGTGTGACTGATTTATAAGTGTAGTTTAGGGGACCTGAACATCACTAAAGTAGAAAGACCTTTGGGCATACAGAACAGTGTGGGCTCCAACATATTGGAGTTGAGAGATGATTCCACAGTAAAGTTAGTTAAGGAGATGCTACTCAATCCAATTGTTTTTCATAAGTTGTCATTCACATTCCCCAGGATTTCTTAGACCCTTTAAAAGGGAAATGCTTACGTAAACTTAAGAAAGCTTTCTTCAGATCTGTGGACCAGGTGTCTGTGTGTGCATGTGTGCGTGTGCACACTGTGATGTATTTAATTCTGTATCTATATCTGAGTAATACTCATTCACAAGCTACAGGTATTATGAAGCACATACAGTACACAATTTTGACCTGACCACACCTTCAACCCCATCGACTAATAGACAAAATTAGTAGACGGAAGTGCCTTACAGAGGAAATACTGCAGAAAATACGCAGCGGCAAAAACTTCAGCCCAGCTAAACCCAGGTAAAAAACAATCATATACTCCCAGTCAGAAAATAAAATTTCAGTATTCTTTGAAAGAGACATAATTGTCAAGATTCTTCTACTCCAGACTTAAACCCTCAATGAAAGTATTTACTTAGACTGAGACCTTCTAAAATTTAAAAAGGCATAGCAATCAGCAACTTTTAAAATGCATGTTCTACATTCTGAATAAACTTGGAAGGTAAGTTGGTGGAAAATGATCAGTACCAGAAGGAAACTCTAAACTGGGGGAATCTACAACATAATAGTTATGAACTTATGAAGCAGACATCATCACGTGTTTGATCAGGTTTCACTTAATTGTGGTAAATATATGTGTAAACACTACGTCTATCAGATAATTGCAACACACAAATTGAACAAATACAATTGTAGTATCTTAAATACCTTTAAAATTCACCACATTTTACCAGTAAAAAAGCACTCGATTCTGATGAAACAATTATCAGAGGGTGAAATTACAGGAAGTGGGTTATTTCAAACTGTTAACTTGGGGATTTTTTTTCCTTTTTTGTCTTTTAGTGTACAGTTTAGACTTTCTTACTTTCAATTCCTGATACGTATTTTTTGGCAATGGTTGTTCATACCCCCTTCCACATGTTCTCTCTTACTATTTTCCCCTCCCACTGCACAAAATAGCTGGACATATCTCTCTGCCTCCATCCTCAGTTCATCTCAGTGTTTTGGGAGATAAGATTAGAGGCCTTGATCCCCCTGCTGTTAGAACAAGACCTCAATCTCTCACTGTCTCTATGTAATCAGGTCCCTATTTTAGCTGCCACAAAGCTGTCAACAAAAGAAAATAAGCTATCCCCCATCAAGGGGTTAAATTGGATTTCACAGTGTGCAAAGGCTCTTCTGAGCAAAATTCCACCTGCACCCTCCGTCAGGCAAATTACTTCTGACTTTTAATTTATTTCTCTAGGAAATGGAAAGGTATGGCATAACCAAAGTCAACAGGGAATAAAGTACAAGGTGTAATCAGGTGCTCACCAATCGCAAGCTCCCTTCCCTGTCAGCTTTAATAGGTTCTCAGAACACACAATTTATAGAATGCATGATGTGTCCTCTGTGTTCTGAGTTTTATTTTGGACTTGTCTCGTTAAAGGCCCCAATAAGTGACAACTGACGCTTGCTTGATGCAACGGGGGTTGGAAGACGTGTATAGCGTACACTGAGGTTAGGTCTGAGAGATTGGAAAATAAGATCAGTAATTGAACTGGACTCCTGGCTTCCGTGTGTAATGCCTAATCTGAGAGGAAATCTGATTCAGGTGATGGCAGTATTTGTTTTTCAGGATTATGGCTAAGGATAGGGGAACCTGTTGAAAACCTGGGAAATACATTTTTAGATGAGGTTACTGTTTTGTGACTAAATCAATTTAGCAGTAAATCATTAAATCATTTAAATGATACGGTCTAATACAGTCTCTTTTCTATAAATTAACTGACTATGAGGGTATTTCTGTGATTTAATTTCACAAAACTAATTTTAAGGGATGGAGGAGATTTATATAAATTCATAACCTCAAGTACACATCGCTATGGGGAAAATAGGAAACACTTTTGTCTCAGAGATTAAAAGTAAAAAAAAATGTTTTTAAGATATAAATTTAATAAGTGTGCAGGAAATGCCCCTTCAATGAAGTAAAAAAGGGATAATAATGGAAAATTTCATTTTCATTATATGAGTCAGAGATTGATTGGTAGATTTTTCTTTTATGATATTATTGAACATTTAATTCAAGCTAGCTTTGAAATGAATTTTATATACAGGCAAACCTCAGAGTTATTGTGGGTTCAGTTCCACAATAAAGCAAATACCACAATAAAGTGAGTCAACTGAATTTTTTGGATTCCCAGTGCATATATAAGCTGTTTACACCTACTGTACTCTATTAAGTGTGCAATAGCATGTCTAAAAAAATGTACATACCTTAATTAAAAAATACTTTATTGCTAAAAAAAAAAACTGCTAGCCGCCATCTGAGCTTTCCGAGAGTTGCAGTCATTTTGCTGGTAGAGGGCCCTGTCCTGATGTTGCTGAAACTTCTCCACCAGAAGCTGCTGCTTCACTTTGCATTTTTTTATGTTATGTAGACGGCTTCTCTCCTTAAACCTTGTAAACCAACCTCTGCTAGCTCCCAACTTTTCTTCTGCAGGCTCCTGGCCTCTCTCAGCTGTCGCAGAATTGAAGAGAGTCAGGTCTTTGCTCTGGAGGAGGCTCTGGCTAAGGGGGATGTTGTGGCTGGTTTGACCTTCTATCCAGGACATAAGAATGTTCTCCATATCAGCAATAAGTCTGTTTTTAGCTTTCTCGTCTTCCATGGGTTCACTGGGGTAACACTTTTAATTTCTTTCTAGAACTTTTCCTTTGCCTTCACAGCTTGGCTACTTGGCACAAGAGGCCTAGATTTCAGTCAGTTTTGGCTTCTCACATGCCTTCTTCATGCAGCTTAATCATTTCAAGCTTTTGATTCCGCTTGGATACTTAGAGGCCACTGTAGCTTATTATTTTTTTTTAAGATTTTTAAAAAATTTATTTATTGGACAGGCAGAGATCACAAGCAGGCAGAGAGGCAGGCAGAGAGAGAGGGAGAAGCAGGCTCCCTGCTGAGCAGAGAGCCCGATGCAGGGCTCGATCCCAGGACCCTGGGATCATGACCTGAGCCGAAGGCAGAGGCTTTAACCCACTGAGCCACCCAGGTGCCCTGAGGCCACTGTAATGTAATGACTGAAGTCATTACTGTTTCTCAGGGAATAGGGAGGCCTAAGCAGATGGAGAGACAGGGGAATGGCCAGTCAGTGGAGCAGTCAGAACACACACATTTGCTGATTAATTCCCCATCTTACACAGGCATAGTTCATGGTGCCCCTAAACAATTCCAATGGTCACATCGAAGATCACTGAGCACAGATCGCCATAACAAATATAACAGTAGCAATAATGAAAAAGTTTGAAATACTTCAAGAATCACCATAACATACCACAGAGACTTGAAGTGAGCAAACGCTGTTGGGAAAATGGCACAACAGATTTGGGGGACACTAGGTTGCCACAAACCTTCAATCTGAAAAAAAAAAAAGCATAGTATGTGTGAATTTCAATAAAGCAAAGCGCAGTAAAACAAGGTGTGTCAATTTCCCAAGAGTTCAGCTCCTGTTGTAAACAATTAGTGATTTTCATATTTCTTTTAAGCAAATTCAGAAAAATGAACTTGACGATATTCATTTGGTAAAGAATTAGAAGGTTCTGGGGCAGGAATAATTTTTTCAAGCTATGTATACATAGTTGGGCTGACCCATTATGATCCGCTCTGAAATACTTTTTTCATCTGTTTAATGGTTTCACTGGTCATTTAAAACAACCTTGTCGAACCAACTGTATGGATTTCAGGAGAATGTGGGTTTAGGGTGAGGGTCTGGGAGCATCATAAAAATGATATTCGTTATAAATGAAGACTTTGATAGGACTGATGAAACCACACATCACTGATGTGATGGGCCAGTACCATTAATGTGTATTTTAAGCAGTCAGTGGGCCTCTTTTCATAATGAGAACCTATAATAACCATTCCAAGGAGGATGCAAGAATTGCATTGATCTTGTCCATTACTAAAGCCAACAAATTCCCATGTGACTTAATCCATTTTGGATAGGATTTTATCTCATTTGCAAACAATAACAACAAAAACTCTAACCGATTTCATCTACTGTTTTCATAATGTGGAATAGGAGATATATTCTCTATTGCTGCTTCCTCTCTTCTTTGCCTGTTTCCTGGTCATAGAAATTGCCACCAGTTCTTAGATTTCTCACCAAGATGCTCCAGTTTGTGGACAGGTGTCCTTTGACTTGGCCTCCCAAGGCAGAATGATTGAGGCCTGAGGCTAATATTGGATTCAATGATGGTAAAATGTCTCCACTTAGGTTAGTCACATCCATATTCTTTTAAATCTACGTAGGGTAATACAAGTTAGGACACCTTGCAAGTAACAAGTGATAAAGATGTTCTGGCCATAAAATTTATAACCAGCCAACGGACACGTTTTTCCTATCTTACATTAACAAATGACTAAACCACACAAAAAGAAAGCAATGTCTCAACATTAGAGTATATATACCCATAGGGTTCTCTCTCCCTTAGTCCCCTGGCTTATGTATGAAAAATAAATGAGCAAAAATAAGTGAGCAACTATGAACATTTAAAAAATTAGTTGTTGGGGTGCCTGGGTGTTCAGTGGTTTAAGCCTCTGCCTTCGGCTCAGGTCATGATCTCAGGGTCCTGGGATCGAGCCCCACATTGGGCTCTCTGCTCAGCAGGGAGCCTGCTTCCCCCTCTCTCTGCCTGCCTTGCTGCCTGCTTATGACCTCTTTCTCTGTCAAATAAATAAATAAATAAAATCTTTAAAAAAAATAAAATTAGTTGTTAACAGAAATAAATGTAAATATTGATGATATCAGAATGGAAAGAATACTGTCTGTGAACAAACCGCGCTCATCTTCCTCTTTCTTTCCCAACTACTGTATAAACATTTGCTTTTCCCTTTAAGTTCCTTCAGTTCTTTGTACAATGATCTAGCTCTATTTTCCACCAAGTTTATAGATAAGCCTTTTCACTTTAAATCTGTTCATCTTGTCTGTGATCCAGATGACAGAAAGCAATTGCACTAAATCCTTAACTTAAGTCTGTTTGCATACAAATGGCGCCTTCCAGGCCTGATTTACATTACCCAAACAGGTTTTTTCTGGGAAATTCACTTTCTCTGAGACTTGCATGTGGGTGTCAATTTTCATCAAGGGTGAATCCATTAGTCTCCTTCATTTCCTGATTACTCAAGGCTTTATCAAGTAGAGGGGATTTACCTTCCTTGAAAGATAAGCAATCCATCCATTTTTCTAGATATGGTGAATTTTCTCTGTGGACCTAGCCAGACAATCACAAATCCAGGTACCTAGGCCATAATCTTTTAGCCTCTGATGGAATTGTTTCTACTGAATTGGGTTTTGCTGTTCCACAGACTTGCAGCAAAAGACATTGTGAGAGTCAGTCTTAGGGAAACGTAGCCCTTAGTCGTACTGAGGCCTGAGGAAATTTGTCAACAATGTGTCTTCCATAAAAGAGTTTCCAACCAGTGTCCAGGACACACTAGTGAACTTGGATGTATACCAAGATAAGGGTTCAATCAGTCTTCGGGGACATATGGTAAAGCCCCAGGACTCATCCCCTCTGGCTAAGAGCAACCTCATCCATTCATCACCTTAAAAATGTGTACCTTGGGGCACCTAGGTGGCTCAATGGGTTAAGCTGCTGCCTTTGGCTCAGGTCATGATCTCAGGGTCCTGGGATTGAGCCCCGCATCGGACTCTCTGCTCAGCAGGGAGCCTGCTTCCCTCTCTCTCTCTGCCTGCCTCTCTGTCTACTGTGATCTCTCTCTGTCAAATAAATAAATAAAAATCTTTAAAAAAATAAAATGAAATTGAAAATGTGTACCTTAAAAATGTGACATTTTTCTTTCGCTGCATTGATAGGAAAAAAGTTTGGGAAAACTGCTATTAGAGCCTCATTCATAACAAGTACATCAGTAAATTTGCTAAATAACTTGTATTTCTTTTGTGTCATGTAGGATTTAAATTTTGTAATTAGACTTGTTTGTTCCCATTAGATCCTTGGAATTTCAGAGCCAAATTTAGCTTTGGCAACCCCAGCTCTGGCTGTTGTAGAAAGCCTTAAAGAAATGATTTGAAGTTTGACTTTAAGCCTACCTTTGTTTCATGCCTTTATATTTATTTTGCCTTCACTACAAGTTTATCCTATTCTTGTGTGTCCACTTAAGACAAAGAAACTGAGGAGACTCCACTGGGGGCGGGGGGTAAGCCATTTTTTTCCTTTGCTTCTTGTCTGGCTTCCATTCTTGCCAGGACCTGCACCTCCAACCCACTCTGAACATGCCTTTGTAATGTAAATAGCATATGTCCTCATTGTAAGGGACAATAGATAACGTGTAAGGAGTGAGGAGTGATTGGGCAGGGTCCTCACAAACATTCTCCAAGGCCATGACGCCAAGACCCCTGACTTCAGGGAATGAGTGACTTATGAAAGACACCTGGACCTTGTCCTTGTTCTGACCAGTTCTTGGACGCTCCAGAGGACACGTGCTGCAGACCCCAAGCAAAGATGAGACTCATGCTCTTTTCCTTTCCACGTCTTTGGGGCGCTCCGTCCATGTCTCTCTCATTCTCTCTCTCCCTCTCTCTCTTTATATATACATGTATGTATATGTATATGTATATGTATATGTATATGTATATGTATATGTATATCCATCTTAAGTAAATTCTGCTTTAACCTCTTGCTGGCTCCTGATTTCCATCCTTCATAAAGCCAAGGACCCTCTTGGCAGATCCTGTGGAATCCCCTCTGGGTCCCTGGACCCAGCCTACCTACATCATCTTTGTGGGTATGTGCTTGTGCATTTTCCTTTTCTTTTCCTTCTGCTCTGTGGTGTGTCATCATGAATCAGGTTGGGAACATGTGAGACATGGAGATAATATGATATACAAAAATATAATGGGACCTATATGTATATGATAATTAATGACTTATAAAACAAAATAGTCTCAATTTCATCTCAGGTCAATTTAACACGTGGTAAAATTCTAAATCTCACCTTTTACACAGATGCAGTAGGGCTGTGTAGAGGCAGTGGAAACAGTGTTTCTAAGAATAAAACTAAAGAAATATGCAAAAATGAACTGGATTTTCTTAACACAAGAACAAGTTCAGGTAATCTACTTAAATTTAAATAACATAACTGCTGAGAAAGGACAGTAAAGCAGAGGGGGAAGAAAAGCTCTTACGGGTTCCAAATTCCACAGCTCCCTTTGAGAACACAATTACTAATTTCACAACATGAATGGGGAGGGAGATGCATTTGTTGAGGGAAAACGATGCATCAGGAACTTTATTTGCTTGTCATTCGCTTCATTTCTAACAATCCTGTGAAGTATTATTACTCACATTTTACAAATAAATTAGTGGAGACTCATAGAGTTTTGGTATCTTATTCAAGAAAACAGAGCATGCAAGTAGCCTGGCCAGAATCAAACCACAGTGATTATCTGCCACCAGGGGCAGTGTAATTTCCACAATTAGGAGTTGTCTCTAATAAATCCATGACCAATCTTTGAAGACTTGATAAATCTTTGTGGACGTCAGTAATGAACACAGTGGGACACTTCTGTCTAGACAAGATAAGTATGCCAATAGTCCAGCATGATCGTAGCTAAATTTGATCCTGAGTCTTAATCCAGACAGAGGAATGGACCAGCAATAGAAAGCCAAGGATGATAGAGAAAAGGAAACATGAATCCAAGTGGAAGTCACACACCCTGCTTCCCAACAGGGTGTGGATGCCCAGATATTATTCTGAAACCCTGGTAGGAATGCTCTGAAAATAGTTACTGGTCATTGCACATGGTGTTCTCTCTCTCTGGGATGCTTTCACCTTAATTTCATCTTACTGGCCATGTAACTAGCCTACCTTCTATTTTCCTATATTTATTCATTCAGCCATTGCTTTCTCAAAACCTCTAGTCTGCTAATTCCAGAGCTGTGAAGCTAGGTGGTCAACTAAATCCTATACACTCAGAATGGGGCAATGTGTGGTTTTCGCTGTCAGAGTTTTTGTAATTTTTTGGAAAAATACATTTATTTGGGTTTATTTGCTTAACATCATTGTGTCTTACACATACTTGTTTATAGCACTTAACCAAGCGAGGCAGCTATGGGTGTGTACTTTTGTTCCTTTTTTTTTTTATTAAGTTGTATTAGCTTTTAGAAATCATTTATGTATTTATTTTGAGCTAGAAAGTGAGCAGGGGTGGGGGCCAGAGGGAGAGAGAGAATCTCAAACAGACTCCTCGCTGAGCACAGGGCCCAACGTGGGGCTTGATCCCATGCCCTGAGATCATGGCCTGAGCTGAAATAAAGAGTCAGATGCTTAACTGAGCCATTCAGGCTCCCCTGTTTCTATTTTTTTAAAGGAGAGTTTCTGACTTGGATAATGTTAGCTCCTAGGGACTCAGCGATGTGCAAGACACACACTCAGCCCTTGAAATATTCACAGATGTTCAGATACTGGTTCTTCGGTAGTTGATGCAGGTTAACAGATTAACAAAGGAATGAACATCTGGATTTACCAACTTGATACTCTGGGGAAGTTAAAGAAGGAAACATTCAGACAATGACGGAGTGACCTAGCACACTAATTATTTGATGCAAATAAAAAGAAAGGCTTAGTCTAAATACTCATATGCACACTTATGCAAAACTGAAGCCAACTATAGATGGTGCACAAAGAGTCGAAGTTCTGTTCAGAAGATGCAGCAGAACCTCTCCCGTGAATGGGACACATCCACAGAAGCAGGGCAGGGGGATCAATGCCTTTACCATTTTAATTTACACAATGATTGGGAGCCACGGTGGTTTCCTCGAGAAACTGGGGGACAGACTGCAATTACTCTGTGCAGATGTAAAGACTGGCTTGTGAACGGGCTAGCACATCAGGAGAAGGCTGAGAAAGTGGATCCACCTCCAGGTATCAGTGTAGCCTGAGGATAATGGCGAGAACATGTCCTGAAATGCAGGTTACCAGGCCCAGTTATGAGATCTGCTGTGTGGACTCGGAATCTACCTATTCCAGGAGTGTTTTCCTAGATTCCTACACAAGCGCTCTGCAGCCCCAGTTGTGGGAAGCATTCCTTCGCGCAGGCAGGTTCCGTCTGCGAGGCGTGACTGGACTGATAGATGTGAGGGGACTCTTGAAGTATACCACTAAGAAAAATGTAGATTTCCAAAGAACGTTTTCCCTTTTCAGTCTTGAGAAAGAGCTGCGAAGCTTGTTCTGTGCATGGCTAATGAAGGCTGTGCTTTATATTAAAGGCTCCCTGCTGTGGAGCTGTCCACTTCAGCACTAGCCTCGGCTTTCAAGTGTTAATGATCACGAGCTCCTCTTTCCCCAGAGGGATGAGGCTCGCTCCTCTGTCCTTTTGGGGCTCAGGCACTTGGCTCTGATGTGGGTCTGACATTCTGGGACTGAGATGGTGGAGATCTCTAGTTTGGATTTGACTTTTTCAAAATCACTCTCTCACCTCACCTGTTTACTGCACGTAATCCAGAGCTCAGAGTCGCAATCAGTCTCCACAGGAATGTTCGTTCGTTCGTTCTTTCTTTCTTTTTCTTCTTCTTTTTTTTTTTTTTTTGAATCTGTGAGAACACTCAGGGTGTGAAGAATGATAGAAACACATGGGGTCAGGAGGACCCGGGTTCAAATGGAGCTTGGCCAATTACTAGGTGTTTAATATTTGCTGCTTAATACATACTAGTTTCTTCATCTGTGAAATGGGGACAATAAACCTGCCATGGTGGGGGTAATTCATCCAACCTACAACTATATATTGAGTAACAATTAAGGGCTGAGCACGCTGAGAGGAGGTGGGTGTAGGCTGGTGAATAAAGCTAGGGTATCGGCCTTTTGGAACTTGGGGAACTTGGGGGAAAAGACAAGCAGTGTAGATATAAACATCCAGAAGCCCAATTACAAATTGTGATAACTTTCTATGGAGCAACTTTCTGTGAAAGATAATAAAGATTAAAGGGGAAGATGGCGATATTTCAGTAGAATGGCAGAGCCTCCCTGGGCCAGTAATCTAGAGGAGCATATACAAGCAAGCAAAGAGCTGGAGAGAGTATATCAAATAGAAAAAAATAATAACAAGTTCCTGAGTTAGGAAGAACTTCACCCACAAGAGGCCAGTGACACTGGGGTAAAGCAATATAAGATCAAATTTGAAGAAATGAATATGGACCAAATCACGCATGACCCAAGTAGCCAGACACAGAATTTTGATTTTATTCTAAATATAATGGGAAATTATTGAGAAAGAAAGGCATGTTCCAATTATGAGAATTATATATGATATGACAACTTCTGGTGCATAATAGGTAGTCTATAAATAGCGGTTCTTTGGAAGTCACAGTATAACTAAGCTCTCAGTCCCAGAATTTGACAGAATAACAGAATTTTATTGGTTATAGAGTTCATCAAATTTACTGAGTATCTCATAAATTGAATGACCTGATCTGTCCAATAACCAAGTCCTTGAACCTGCAGATTGAGAACAATATTTTCTGTAAGTGGTGAAAAAGGTTCAAGTGCCAAATTTCCCCAAATGGGGTAGGAAAATGAGTGCTTAATAAACCCTGAGTGACACAAAATGTTTTTTTTTGAACAAAAAAGACTTATACACGCTATTGGTCTGCAGTCCATAAGGAACAGAAATTTCCTCAAAACCTATTCTGTTGATCTGTGGTAGATATTTTTAATCTAATGTGTGTGAATGAAGAAGGCATGGTTCAGAGCAGTTAGGCAACTTTTCCAATTACATCCAGGTAGTGAATGAGGGATCTGGGAAGACTGCACCAACATGACAGTTTCCCAGATTTATCACTGTCAATTCCTAGACTGCAGACTTCCTGTAGTTCTCTTTTGAAATATTAAGCCAAATAACTAGTAGAAAGAAGAGTTGGTCCATTAGGTCATGACACATCAAGTTACCAACCATTGACAGCAAATAAAAAGATTACAAAAAGGAAATATTTAATACAGGAGGCAAGAAAACCTAAACTTTCATTGGACTATGAACCAAATCACATGCATTTGAATAGCTGCAAAAGCTACACATGATTAAACATTAGTAAAGCCATTCCAATTAGAAACTGAATCTCATGTCATATGACCCTTGGAAATAGAATGGCATGACACTACGAAGGTCCTCTTCAAAGAACACTTAAACCAGCCCCATAGGTTAGTTCATCTGTCTGGATTTAGCAAGCCTATTTTAATTTATCATCATAACAAGTCACAAAAATGATGTTGGTAACCATTCCCTGCTAATACATAGTGAAATGAAATTAGGACGTAGAGTATGAAGGACAGTGATGATTAAGATAAGTGAGTGAGAGGAAAAGAACAATTTTTTTTTTTATCAGAAATACTGGTTCTGCCACATAAATAGTTTGGGTCCTTGGTCACCTCAATACCAGCCAATGTCCGTTTCTACCTGTCCTCCCTCAATTAGGTCATGTGGATAATACTCACTTTCATAAGGTAATGAATGTGAAAATGATTTTGTTGTTTTCTTTTTTTTTAAAGATTTTAAAGATTTTTAAAAAGTTATTTATTTAAAGAGAGTGCGAGTATGAGTGGGGGGAGGGGCAGAGGGAGAAAGAGAGAGAGAAAGAGAGAGAGAGACTCCCTGCTAGGCTCAGAGCCCACCTCAGGCTGCATCTCAATCTCATGACCCTGAGGTCATGACCTGCGCCAAAATCAATAGTCAGACACTCACCCAACAGAGCCACCCAGGTGCCCCTAAAGATTTTATTTTTAATAAACTCTACACCCAGAGTGGGGCTCAAACTCACAACCCAGAGATCAAGAGTCGCACGGTCCACCGCTGGCCTGCCAAGCCAGAAATCCTCCTGAAACACCATGATAGGGCTTATTGTCACACTGTATGGATCTACCTCAGTTTTTAAAAACAGTTCATTTAAGGGAGATACGAAAAGTTACATAAAATATAAATGTTGGTAATGAATTAAGTAGACAGAATTATACATTCCCTCATGAAATCATCAACCCTTTTTAAATGAGTTGCAAACTGTTGTTATCACCGTCATCCCCCCCGCCCCTTTTCTTTTCTTTTCCTTTCTAAATGTGGTTTCAGAAATGTGTTTCTTTGTGAAAGCCAGCAGGTGGCTCTCTGGGGTACAGCTGTCAGAAAAAAAAAAAAAAAAGGCACACCTCCCAACTCCCTTACATGGTACTACTGAAAACAGACACCTGAAAGCTCAAATAACACCAGGGCCCTCCCCATCCCTGCCCCACCTTAGTACACCAATTTTAATGCTGAAAATGTTAAATTTTTGTTCAAAAGAGCCCTTAACTAGCGAGAAAGAAGTTTTCACCATCCTGACAGCTTCACACAGGGAAGTAGTTTTCCCCTCCCCGGAGTGAGCAGTATCCATTAGGACAAGCAAATGACAAGCAAGCCAGACTGAGAAAACAAGTGTGGATAACTTGAAAGTTGTCTAAAATGGCAGAGTTTGTGTTTCCAGAGGACCAGTATCAATATGTTAAATAACACATAAATTTAATATTAGTTTATTTCTACTCAATATTATCCATATTACATTCTTTCCATAAAACCAACCTCCCCCCAAAAAATCACTTTGAGTCAAACTCTACTGAAGACATTCAAATATATTTGAATTTGGTAAGCATCCTGTCTTATGTCATGGATTAGGATATGACTTCTGATAAGTAAACACTATTCTCAGGTTTCATAGGTATTTCATGATGTATTTACTATTCAGTTGAATACATTAGACTAAGAATCAAGTTTGTAGTTTACAAGATACTAATCTAGGAGAATAAATTATGACTTTGTATCAAGGATCTCCGAATTTGAAGCACAAACTGCTATTTTGGTAAAAGTTGCCAAAAGACCTTTCTTATTTAGCTTTTTTTTTTAAGATTATTTATTTATTTGATAGAGATTACAAGTAGTCAGAGAAGCAGGCAGAGAGAGAGAGGAGGAAGCAGGCTCCCCACTGAATAGAGAGCCCGATGCGGGGCTCGATCCCAGAACCCTGAGATCATGACCTGAGCCGAAGGCAGAGGCTTTAACCCACGGAGCCACCCAGGCGCCCCTCTTATTTAGCTTTTTAAACATAACTAGACAAAGCAGGTTATCTCCAGTCACACGTTTGTTTTTGCCAAAGGAGTTTACTCAGAGTTTACCATAAGCGCAGTTTATTAGGAATGAAACTGTACTATTTGGAGAGTTACTCAAGGCTGGTAACTGAATGAATTAATAATTCTCATGGCTTTAAAGTTAATTCTTACTTGAGGCTCCACAATCATACATATTTTAATATCAAAAGCTAGAAGGTGAATATTTAAAAAAAATTTTTTTAAGAACCCTCACTGTAACTCAAATTTGAAATGGAGCAGTTCTTTTGGTGTTAAATCTCTGTAAAAGAGAAAATCAACCAGCCTGGATTTAAAAAAAAATTTTTTTAAATTTTTATTTATTTGATAGACAGAGATCATAGTAGGCAGAGAGGCAGGCAGCAGAGAGGAAGAAGCAGGCTCCCTGGTGAGCAGAGAGCCTGATGCGGGGCTTGATCCCAGGACCCTGAGATCATGACCTGAGCCGAAGGCAGAGGCTTTAACCCACTGAGCCACCCAGGCGCCCCATAAACTATCCAGTACCTATATTATTATTTTTTAAATGTTATCTATTTATTTAACAGAGAGATACACAGAGAGAGAAGGAACACAAGCAGGGGGAGTGGGAGAGGGAGAAGCAGGCTTCCTGCCAAGCAGGGAACCAGCCTGGATTTTAAGATAGGATCCCTTTAAAAAAAAGAAAAGAAAGGAAAATAAAGACTCAGGATTCCCATCTATTTGTGAAACCTGAAGTTAACTTTATAGTTACAGATAAGCTATTTTTTCAAGATCCATCACCATGCTATTAAAATAGAATGGCAGTTTCCTTCCCCACCCACCAGCCCCTTTGCTCAGAACTGTTTTACAATGTTCATATAACAAACTATTACCCATTCGTTTCCTCCTTAACAAGGTAGCTAAATGTTATATAATACATGTCTGTAAACTCAGTCTTAATTGAAAGCAACAGCCTATTCCCGCTCACAGTATCAGTGAAAAAAAACTAAGAGAATATAAGAGCAAATTAAGCATCCCCTCTTTCAGTTAAAAGAGAATAGCAGTCCCCCTCTTATCCGTGGGGGAGCCGTTCCAAGACCCCCCAGTGGATGTCTGAACCTGAGGATAGTTTCAAAACCCTGTATATACTGTTTTTCCCTTCAGATTCATACCTATGATAAAGTTCAATTTACAAAGTTGGCACAGTAAGGGATTAACAGTAACTAATGATCAAAGAGAACATTGTAACATGCCATAATAAAAGGCAAGTGAATGTGGTGTCTCTCTCTCAAGCGATCTTATGGTACTGTACTCTCCTGATGATGTGAGGTGATAAAATGCCTACCTGATGAGGTGGAGTGAGGTGAAGGGTGCGGGCATTGTGACATAACATCAGGCTCCTGGTGACCTGACAACTCGTCAGAAAGAGGAACCTCTGCTTCCCAACTGCAGCTGACGGCGCACGTCATTGAAACAGCAGATAAGGTTGTACACGGGTCAAATTTGTATGAACCAAGACACAGAAGATTAGGATATATGACCAGATTTCTCCCCACCCTGATTCCACTCCCCTCACACGCACCTGCCTCTTTTCTGAAATTTCAGTTTTTTCCCCTTGCCTTGAGGGATCTCTGCTCCTCCTTTCCATTGTAGTTATCACATGCTCATCTACCCGAAATCTAGAATGTAAACACATCAAAATTAACTGTGAGACAGGGAACGCTTATCTGAGCCTGACAGGTTCCGCCAATTTCCTTGCACTATCCCTCTCTTCCACATTATGCGCCATTTTTCACGTTTCTGTAGAGACTGCGGTCAGTCTGTCCGCTCCCTCCTGCTGTTGGTTGTGATCTGTGGCTGCCTTCCCACTGTGCTAAATCACTCAGTTCCTCTTCAAGTAACACCTCTCATTGATCACTCCAGAGGGGCTGCTTCTGAAAATGTTGATTCAACTCAGTAGGGAAGATGGGCTGGTGCAGTTGGAGGAGGAGGACTGGCAGAAACTCTTGAAAACAACACACCTCCTAGTTTTCATTGGAATAAAAAGCAATCACACCCCCTCCCTTGTCTCTTCAGCAAACTTCTGCCAAGTTGCCAGATGATTCTAACTGAAGGAAAGAAGGACAAGTACAAAACCAGCTGAATGGCTTCACAGGAAACAACTGTTCATCTCTGCCCTAGCACTCTCCTTGCCTACCCCCAAGAGAATCTCAAAGCCAGCTGCCTTCAGAGTTATCATGATCTGCTTGGATTCTAAACCTGGAGAATTGAGATTAATGAAAAGTACTTTTGCCACTAAAAATACCTTTCCCAAAGCAGTGATTTCCTAATCCACAACTGTTTAGAATGGCATCGTTTAACAATGTTTATAAGTCATAAAACATGCATTGGGCTGATGTATGAGTTTGTATCTTTAGAGGAACTAGAATTGCAAACAAACAAACAAAAAATGCAAGGAGAGAGGAAAGAAAAACGTTCTAACAGATGTGTTCACTACTAAATAGAACACACAACATGTGCTGCAAAATAAAAGAACCATTTGGCAACATAAAATATCTTGGCATCTGTGTTAGATTTGTAACCACAGTAAAATATTGATATGGACCATAAAATTCAAGTTCTATATTCCTGTGCTTCTGGGTGACTGTGCTTTGAAAGACTTTTTGCACCGCGGAATTGTTCTTGTTCAGCAAAGACACTTTATGACAAACCTGTTTTATGACATTGCATTGCCAGGCTCGTTTTCAAAAAGTAGATGCAAAAAATGGAAACAACTATTAATTCCGAGCGAGGCGTAAATTTGACATCTGAAATGAATAGAGAAGAAACTACACAGCTTGGACCCACTGATGGGAAGATGTACTTAAGGAAATATGTGCAGATAAAAGGTCATTGAAACTTGAAGCTGAGTTTCAATATTAACCTTATATTTAGTTATACATTGTGGAATTGGTTATTTTCAGAAAAATATGACATGATAAATGGTAGCATCTATAGCTGTATAATATATAGTATTTAATAATTAAATGTTTTTATGTAAATATGTAATCATTTAAATGGCATGGCAAATAACATTTTAACAAAATATTAAATACATATCCACATATTTTATCAGTTTTATAACTAATACCATATTACAAAAATAATTTATATATAAAAAGTAGTATAGAAGACATACAAAATTTATGAAGACAAAATAGTATAGGTTAAATACAGTTTTTTCAACAAAGCCTCCATACTGCTTATGAATGCAACTAGTTCTTAAAATTGGTTTAACTTTTTCTTCTGGTAGTTATTTATATGTTTTTTTTTACAAAGTATTTACAGTATTATTTCTTGTCTCATCAATGTTAGACATTAATTTCCCAATATGAAATACAAACATTTAATATTCTCACACAAATCCCTTGCTATGATTATATTACAACTATGAGTTAAATAATGAGCAGTTACAGTTATTTTTCACAAAGCAATATCCATAGTGTAGTAATAAAATAATCATAGCATACTGCTTTGCTCAGAATGAACAAATGGTCGTGTCTTTTTAAAAATTCGTAATTTGATCTCCCCTTCTCATTCATTCATTTCAAACTCCAGCAGATATGTAACTTACTAAACTCCCTCTCCCATCCATCCCCACCTGACCCCCAGCCCTTATGCATCCTTCTTGAAACCCCTGTTCTGTGCCTACATGTAGGCTTCCTTCTTCTTCTATTTAACTGTCATCCTGTAACTAGCCTATCCCTCTTCTCAGGTACCCCCTTCATTTCTTTTATGTGTTGCACGTTCCACACCTGGGTCATTGTCTTCCTGGTTGTTGCTTTACTTTCTTGTTTGAAGAAATTTCTAGGATTTCTCTAAGAAATGGTATCTGAGAGACAATTCTGTTTCAAGACGTTGCACATCTAAAATTATCGTCATTTCAAAAAAAAAGTATCTTCATTTCTTCTTTCCACTGGATTCAGTTTGAGCAAAAAAAGTCTAATTTGAATATCAATATCTCTATATTCAACATTTTTGCTCCATGACTGTTGGGCTTTCAGATTTTCTCTGAAAAATTCAATGTCCTGTATCACAATGCTTCCTGAGTTCCGCAAGATCTTCTTTACATCAAGTGTTTAAAATTTCATGATGGTACACCTTATTGCAGTACTATCTTATCATTCATTATGCTAGTCCATAGTCAGTCCTTTTAATAGTGAATTATGTCCTAAATTCAGAGATATTTCCTTGTACTCAGTACTTTTATAGGAATTCTGGAAAGATAGAAAAGAAAAAAATGGACTATGGAATTTTATCACTTACATATTAAACATTCCAGAATAATTGTCTAATTTGCCCATGGTTTCCTTCAGATTTTCCATCTCTCTTGTGCTTTACTTCCTGTTGTAACATCTCAGTTGTAACATCTAACATTCTTTTTGTTTTTTCCCTTTTGCTATTTTATTTTTTAATTTGCAAGAGCTCTCTTTTATTATTATTTTTGCTTCTTCTTGTTAGGGAGAATTTTCTTATTAAGTCATACCTGTGATAACTTTTCTTAACTCTCCGAAGATAATAATTGCTAGATTTTCTGGGATGCCTCGGCGGCTCAGTTGGTTAAGCAGCTGCCTTTGGCTCAGGTCATGATCCCACATCGGGCTCCTTGCTCGGCGGGGGGCCTGCTTCTCCCTCTGCCTCTGCCTGCCACTCTGCCTATGCTCGTTCTCTCGCTCTCTTTCTCTCTCTGACAAATAAATAAATAAAATCTTAAAAAAATAATAAAATCTTAAAAAAAATAATTGCTAGATTTTCTAACATTTTCTTTGCTCCTTCTATTATGCCTGTTCTCTCTGAATCCATTTTTGTGGGTGTTATTTTATGTATTTGGTCTCTATTTTTCATTAGCAGGCTTTCCTTATACATGTGATGGAGACTATCTGTTCATATTTAAGAAGGGGTCTCTAGGTGCTTGAGGAAGGGCTTGAACCCTGCTGGGCTTAACTACCTGGAAGAAAAGGAATCCTTCTTCTCCCATGGGTACTTATTTTCTATGTATGTTTTCACTGGAAGAGCCATATTTCTTCTAAAGATTTTATTTATTTACTTGAGAGACAGGAGAGACAGAGGGAGCATGGTATGGGGGAGGAGCAGAGGGTGAAGGAGAAGCAGCCTCCCCACTGAGCAGGCAGTCTAAAGCAGGGCTGGATCCCAGAACCCTGGGATCATAACCTGAACCGAAGGTAGACACTTAACCCATTAAGCCCCCCAAGGTGCCTCTCATTCAGGGGTGCCATATTTGACCAAAATAATATTAGCTTTGTTTTTAAATTGAAAAGAATGTTACACATGCACTTAAAAATAACAATAGAAAAAATTGTGTATATTTTTTCATATGAAGCATTGTTTGAGTCAACCTTTACATTTTATCCTCAAATCAATTTGCCCCATCTCCTTTAAATTTGCTATAAAGGGTATATTTATACTGAAAATACCAAGGGCCTTTAAGAGTGATAAAGCAAAACAAAATGAATATGTCCCCAGAATGATTTCCTTATGTTAAATATAATTAGACTTGGTATGTAAAGTCCCAAATATAACAGATACAAATACATGCCACCGCGAAAGACCACACCGTCCAGAGACAGAACATCACCATTAATTATTCAAATTAAAGGAACAGATTCTGTTTTGAGAATTAAACTGAACAAGTAGACATAAAATGGATGATACAAGCCATTAGTAGAAGTAAACCCAGTCTGCCTAGAAAGGTGTGAGTAAATAGTTGTGAAATAGCCAGAGTTCCAATCAAGGTACCCTACATGGAATTTAGGGAGGCAGAATCAAAGTACAGCTGAAACGTAGTAAGGATATGTCTAAATGATTGCACTGAATTTGTCTAGAGAAAGACAAATGTGAACAAAAGAGGAGGATCTCTTGACGAAACACGGATAAAGAAAATTCAAGGAGCAGGGTGTCATCATGAGGTCATCAGTCTACACTAAGACTATCAAAGTACTGAACTGCTAGGACGGATAGATCAGGATACGAAAGTAACTCTGCCATCATGCTTAAGTAGCTCATGCCCAGGCCACTCTGGAAAACATCATGGAGGTTCCTCAAAAAGTTGAAAATAGAGCTACCCTACAAGCCAGCTATTGCACTCCTGGGTATTTACCCTAAAGATACAAATGTGATACGAAGGGGCACGTGCACCCGAATGTTTATAGCAGCAATGTCTACAATAGCCAAACTATGGAAAGAACCTAGATGTCCATCAACAGATGAATGGATAAAGAAGATGTGGTATATATTCACAATGGAATACTATGCAGACATCAAAAGAAATGAAATCTTGCCATTTGTGATGACGTGGATGGAACTAGAGGGTATTATGCTGAGCGAAATAAGTCAATCAGAGAAAAACAATTATCCTATGATCTCCCTGATATGAGGAATTTGAGAGGCAGAGTAGGGGGTTTGGGGGGTAGGGAAGGAAAAAATAAAACAAGATGGGATCGGGAGGGAGACAAACCATAAGAGACTCTTAATGTCACAAAACAAACTGAGGGGGCCAGGGGGAGGGGGGTAGGGAGAGAGTGGTTGGGTTATGGACATTGGGGAGGGTATGTGCTATGGTGAGTGCTGTGCAGTGTGTACGCCTGATGATTCACACACCTGTATCCCTGGGGCAAATAATTCATTACATGTTAATAAAAAAATAAATTAAAAAAAAAAGAAGCTCATGCCCAGACCTTAAAATTTTGTAGTCTTATACCAGGATATCATTCCCATAAATTCATCTCCCATTGGAAATGTCTCTATAATTATTTTGCCATAACTCTGATGTCCCCAGGGAGACTGGGCCACATTTGATCATCTGCCCAGATGTGGCCAGCAGGCTTTCCTTTGTTTATTTTGTTGCATAGCTGAGATCAGGACAGAATATTAAATAAGGCCTTGCTAAATATTCTGATAAATGAATAAAGGATGTTACTGGGATAAGCAAAGAAATATTTAACCAGGCTTTCTGGTTTATTAGATTCATTGGACTTAGGTTTTGCTTGGTGTGCCCTACAGTATCGTCTATGTCTCTATTTTTGCAAAGTCAAGGCCAAGTTTTTAAAGGTCAAGAAAGGAATAATAAGTCTGCTCATGTTCAGGCTTAGCATGGAGCTCTTCCCAGCCTCCTACATTCTTTCTTTGTGCCTGAATACTTACCTTCCCCTGGGTTACTGGCAGTGGGAATATGTACCCTTGTCAGGAGATTACTCTGATATTTACTCATAAGGGTTTGATCTTTTTCTGTAGTCAGAAAGGAAAACTTATCAGAAGACAGTATAGTAATTCAAACTAAAAATCTGCATACACCATAGCACAGAACTTCCTTCTTTGTGGTAAATAAGCATTACAATTCAAACATTTCAAGACATCTGTGTTCAGTACTACCCCACGTGTTCTCCATGAGCCACATACCATGAGTGATCATGGTATGTGGCTTTGAATTAGAGGCATGGATGTTACATTTACACTACAGAAGACTATTGGCTTTTCCACATATATTTTAACCACTGAGAAAGGCAATAGTGAAAATGCTGTAAAAAGCAGGATTCTAATTAACAGAATAAGTTAATTTTAATTCAATATTCACAAGCTATTTATATGTTTTGTTTTTTTTTTTTGATCGTGCTGTAATCTTTTAAGTTGTTTGTTAGAGTTAACCTCCTGAATTCTATCCATCTGGGGACATTGACAATATCGAATTCCATTTCCTGCCAAGCTGATGACTAAATCGGTCATAGTGACCAAAATAAGATAATGCCACTCTAGAAATCTTCTTGAAATACAGTCTGCCTTCCTTAGTGATTGTGGGAAACAGTCAATTGCACCTATCCCATTATATCAAACAGAGAGATGATGCAGAAGACACCACCAATGGACCATGTTTAAATTAAGAAAATGCCAATGACACATTAGAGCAAGTGAGGGGATATGCTAGCATCTCACAATTAAGGGAAAAACAAACAATATCAAGTGATCTAATGGAGAAATTGAGACCTGAAAAAACCCCATTTATTATGGTCATTGAAAAAGGGGAGTTGGTCCCAAACTGCTATCTCTGTGTTTGCATTGTGGCAGGTTTTGGCCAAATGGCCCTGAGGCACCTTTACTGGCAGGACAGGAGGCATACTGGAAAAGGCAGGAAGATCTCCACTTCTCCACAAACCACAGCAAAGCTACTCATAGTCACTCAAGGTCTGTGAATACCCAAGGAGGATGACAAAATCACGTATTTTAAGTTGTTAAATTCAAGACTGTCCTTTTGGGTGTTTTAGCCTCTGAGGCTCATTTCTCTCTTAGGGATCCACTAAATCTGATGGCAGGGTGACAGATAGCACAATCTTTGATATGGAGACACCTGCCCATTAGGAATTGGACTGGAACCATCCATGTGCCTTACTGAGGCTACAGGATGGGAAGTAACTACTATAGAGAAATGGCTTTCAGCTGCTACTGCTCAAGGCCAGTCCTGGATTAGTGATGAGGAACTAAAAATGCCTTAAATACTTTTACAAATCCCAGTAAAATCATCTCCTTAATTAAGTATATAATGATACACTGATACATGAGGAGTGATACAGAAATGATCTGCCTACAGCAGGCTTTCTTTTTTTTTTTTTATTTCATTTCTTTTCAGCGTAACAGAATTCATAGTTTTACACCACACCCAGTGCTCCATGCAGTGCGTGCCCTCCATAATACCCACCACCTGGCTCCCCCAACCTCCCACCCCCCACCTCTTCAAAACCTTCAGGTGGTTTTTCAGAGTCCATAGTCTCTCATGTACACCAGGCTTTCATCTTAGATGTATGTGGTTCTTAATGACATCTCTGAAAATCACAGACATTCCTCTAACAAAGACTGAGGCCATTTTCTCATGATGAATAGCCATTTCATAGTAAACACCATCTCTTTTAGCTTTTTAGAAAAATATTTAATTCATACCTTTAATTTGATGTTCTCCTTTGTTATTGCCCCCCCATATTTTTCTCTTTAACTTTTACATTAGTACGTCATTCTGAGAGCGTTAACACATACTTAGGTTCGTACCACCACCACAGTCAGGATACAGAACGGGTGCTACACCTCAAAGAATCCCACTGTGATAAAGCTTTGTGTTCAAATGCTCTCATCACTCCAAAGTCTGGCAACACACACCCGCTCTCTGTCCCTATCGTCTTGCCTTTTCTGAAACATTGTATATGTGAATTCATACAGTGTATATAGCCTTGTGAGTCTGGCTTCTCTCACTTGGCAAAATGCATTTGAGATTCATCTATGTTATTTGTGTATCAATAGTCCATTCCTCTTTCTGGCTGAGTAGAGCATGGAAGGTCCACAGTTAGTGAATCCACATACTGAAGGACATTTTGGTTGATTCCAGTTTTTGGCTATTATGAATAAGGCTGTTATGAATATTTCTATATATAAACTATTTTTTTTTCTTGGATAAAGACCTAGAAGTGAGATTTCCGGGTCATACTGGAAATGTAAATTTAACTTTTGGCTCTTAACTACTTGTTTTTATCCACAGGTAAGCAGATGGATAGATTCTGACTGTGTCTATACATAATTACCCTATCAGCATCTTATTATTAAGTATATATTCTGTTCCAAGCAGTGCCAGACACTAAGGACCCAGAGATGAATAATGCATTGTATATTAAGTACATGCATGGATGTGTGGACATAAGCAGTGTGTTCATTTCCGAAGGCTGCCATAACAAACTACCACAAATTGAGTGCCGTAAAACAACAGTGCTCTCTCATGGTTCCATCATCTGGAAGTTCCAAATTAAAGAGGCAGCAGGTGCAATGTTGCATCTTAGACTCTGAGCAAAACCCTCCTTCGTTTTCTTCTTGGCCTCTGTGGTAGCCAGCAATCCTTGGCTTTCCTTGGCTTGGAGCTATAGTACTTCAGTCTCTGCCTCCCTCCTCCCTTCCATGTTCTTCTTTTGAGAACACCAATCATATTGGATTAAGTCCCCACCCTACTCTAATATGACCTTGTTTTAACTAATTACATCTGTAAAAACCTTACTTCCAAATAAGGTCACAGGTTAGCTTGTCAACTGTCCCGCTAAATTTTAGGGGACACAATTCAGCCAGTAATAACAGGGATAAGGATGTATTATGTGCTGACCATTGGCCAGCTACTGTGCTAGGTGTAGAGAATTGAATGGTCAGCCGATTAGGCAAAGCTCTGGGTCTTACAGACTCTATAACTTAGTAGGCAAGATAGACTTTAATACAATTATGATACAGAATCTGTTTATAAAAGTTGGTCCTTCTTAGAAGCAGCACAGGATGCTCTGGGAATGGAAATAAGGGGTTCTAACCTGGTCTAGGGTATGGAGAAGGCTTTTCTGAAGAAGTAATATTTAAGATGAACTTAAACACCAGCCACACGGAGTGGGAAAAAAAGCATCCCAAGAAGACGGATGAGCATATAAGAAGGATTGGAAGCTGGGTAGAGTATTATGTTCCAGGAGTTCAGCGTAAAAGTGTAAAGGAACAGTATCAGGAGAGACAGACAAGTTGGCAAGGGGTTGATTACGTAGAACTTTGTGACCTTTCCTTGAATTTTAGACCACACCTTAAAGGCAACATTAAGTCACTGAAAAGTTGTATTTTCGAGGCTTCCATGATCAGAAATGCACTTACAAAGATACCTCCCCCCAATATGTGGAGAATAAAGATTTTATTTATTTATTCGAGACAGAGAACACGGGCAGGGGGAGAGGCAGAGGAAGCAGCAGACTCTCTGCTGAGCTGGGAACCCAACATGGGGCTTGATCTCAGGACCCTGAGATCATGACCCAAGCCAAAGGCAGACACTCAGCCGTCTGAGCCACCCAGACGCCTCTGTGGAGAATAGATTAAACAGATAAAGTTTGAAGGAGATAATTAGTATATTTAAATGTTTAATACAAGATAGAGTGACTTGGGTCAGAGGGGTGTTGATGGAAATAGAAGGAGGAGGCTCAGGTTGAGGAATACACTGGATGTGCCCTCGGTAAGAATTACACCCAGTAGTACGGTGAGGACAAAGAGGTAGAATAAAAACAAACAAAAGAACACCTCTCACATTTCTAGGACAAGCTCCCAGATCAGCAAAAGCTCCTTTTTTACTGACTTAAAGACCACCAGCGGGTATTCACACCTGGGGTGTGAGATGCACCAGGAGTTCTACTTGTGACACAGCAAGTTTTTGAGTATGCGAGACATGCAAAGGATTATATCTAACCAGTAGTTGGATTAAGACTCTAAAGCCAGAAGAGGCGTCTGGGTTGGATACCTACATTTTTGAGTCAACAGCATAGAGATGGCAATTTAATCAAGAGAATGAATGAAATTATCTAGGCAAGGAGGATAGAATTAGAAGAGCTAAAACTGAGCCCTGAGGAACTCCATCATTAGAAGGTCGGGCAGAGAGGAGGTTCTGGGAAAGGAGAAGGAGGGCAACTGGCATTTTTGCTGATAGATACAACTCTAAGATAGGGTTGGAGGTGGGGCTAAAGGGAGCCCTTGGAAGCAGATGCAACAGCAAACACTAAAGGCAAAGCCTCAAGAAGCTCAGAACATACTGGCAAGTTGGTTAGCTTTGTTGAAGGATAGGATGTATGAACCGGTGTAGGACGAGGGAAACCCTTGAAAGTTAGGATGAGATCAAATCAGGAGAAACCTTGGCTCAAACATTTTGTTTTTCATCTAACTGGTATGTGTTGGGGAAAACTGTGTTGGAACAGAATGTTAAATGGATTCCCCTGCGATCATTGCCTGGGAGGGAAGGACAGTGGGACTTAATTCAGATTGCATTTCAGTAATGTACTTTTTTTTCAGTTAGGTAGAACGTGGTCCTACTATAGACACCTTTTTAGAGCCCTATACTCCCTACCTTCTTCCTATGCAAATGGGTGGTTTGTATTTACTCACAACGAAACAAGGAATGTAAATACGGCTTTTTGCCTCCTAACTGAACATTTTCTTGAAAGGCAGTCTTGGGTAAAACCCAGTTAAGGAATTAAAAAAAAAAACCAAAAAGCCTAATGTTGTAATCAACCAGCGGTTTCATTTCCAGCAGTAACACATGCTTTCTAATTCCCGAAGGTGTGCTTTTCCTATTCCACTGAGCCCGTGTAGGCCACCTTGGAAATCAGTCAAGGGCTGGAATTGACTCCGTACTCAGCACAGTGACCGGAGACATTAGCTACAGTGGCAACCTAATTGTAATGTAATTCCAGTAATATAGGCAGTTAGCACTGAGTACAATTTAGGGTTCCCTGCCTAGAGTTTCAGGAAAGCCATGCTGTTATTGTAATGAACCCACTGCTTTGCTGCTCCAGTTTTAGCCCTTGGTTTCATTACTCAGGATGAGTTCCTCTGTTGTTCCTAAAACTTCTCCGACAGAAAGAAACGATAATGATTCTGTGCATCACTGTCATGTTCCTTAGGAAGACTTCTTAAATGTTAGCTCTTCCTTACTATTTCAGATTCATTTCTAAGCATCTGGACTGGATTACATAATTTAATCTGCTCAACAAATCTACAGGTAGGCACTAGTGTTAACTTTCAAGTTGACATAACTTGATCGAAGTCCCACAGCTCACACACACACACACACACACACACTGGTGAATGGAGGTGGGAGGATTCTAACCCCAGAGCCTACATTAATACCCTATGTTCTTACGTTCACTGGGGGTTAATTTGCCTTCTCAATTATAGTGTAAGTTACTTCAGTTCTGCTTTTGCTAGGAACTTTGCAAACTCACCAGATACTGTTTGTGTGGAAAATAGAAAAAAAGAAAAAGAAAAAGAAAGAAAGGAAGAAAAATAAAAAGAGGAGGGAGGGAAGGGAGGAAGAAAGGCTAGCAGGTATTGCAATAAAAATGGGTGAGAAGTCTTTATCAAAAGAGCCTTTTTGGAAGCACCTGGCTGGCTCAGTCAGTAGAGCATGGGACTCTTGATCTTGGGGTTGTGAGTTCAAGCCCCACGTTGGGTACATAATTAAAAAAAAAAAAGCTTTTCCTTAAGGTGAAAAAATAAATCAAAACAGAGATTGCGAGGTAAGGACATTTTCATTCATTTGACCATAGAGTTTTAGGATTATTAGAAAAACAAATGCAGTATTTTTTTAAAAAAAGATTTTATTTATTTATTTGACAGAGGAGAGACAGCAAGAAAGGGAACACAAGCAGGGAGAATGGGAGAGGGAGAAGCAGGCTCCGGCTGAGCGGGGAGCCTGATGCGGGGCTCGATCCCAGGAGCCAGGGATCATGATCTGAGCTGAAGGCAGACACTTAACAACTAAGCCACCCACGTGCCCCAATATTTCTTTTAAATGTCTGAGATTTAGACTAATTTAGACTGATTTAGACTAATTCTGTCTTATTTATTTAGTATGACAGGCTGTGTGATGTGAAATGCATAGAACAGATTTGAATATTGGTTCCACTGCTTCCTAGCTGTGTGATTTTCCATAAATTATTTAAACAACCTCAAATTCAACTTCTATAAAACATGTACGATATCGTGTACTTTATAAAGTTTTGGTGAGCATTCTCAACTAATAAAGATGGCTTAGGCTTTTCACCCTATAACAGTCTCCGATAACTCCCTATCCATCAGGGCAAAGGCTGGAGATTACTATTTCCTCTCCGTGATGCATTTGGAAAGCAAACCCCATAACAACATAGAGCAGTAGGTGTTATGACCCCTATTTTGTAGATGTGGAAACTGAGACCTTCATTTACACAGAAGACTCAGAATATAAAACAAGAACACAAATAATAGTGAATTTTTATTCACTTGTATTATATAGAGTCTTTTATTTTCATTCTCTCATAGAATCTAACTCATGGGATGTCTGTAAGGATTTGATGATTTTTCTCATTTTATAAAAGTGAAGATAATAAACTTGCTCAGGGCAAAGCCAGCAAGAAGTAAAGCACAGACTGAACCAAGGCTTTTTACTATATATCCCTAAATCTAGTCCAGTGTGGAATGTACTCTTTCAGACCCACACATGGCCAGTGGCTTAAGAAAACTGGTGACTGGGATGCCTGGGTGGCTCTGCCGGTTAAGTGTCTGCCTTTAGTTCAGGTCATGATCCCAGGTCCTGGGATTGAGCCTTGTGTCAGGCTCCCTGCTCAGCGGGAAGTCTGCTTCTCCCCCTCTCTCTGCCCCTCTCCCCAGCTTGTGCTCTCTCCTCTCCCGCTCACTCTCTCTCTCAAATAAATAAATGAAAATCTTTAAAAAAGAACGAAAGAAACAAAATTGGTGACAGGGACACATTTGGAATTCTATTTCATGTTTTTCACAGATGTTTGTCTACATCTCTGGTCATCCCTAAGTCCAAATTTTTCGGACATTAATTAGTAAATTATATTAGCTACCTATTGATACCTAACAAATTGTCTCAAAACACAGAAGCTGAAAACAAAATAATCACCTCTCATCTCCCAGCTCTTGGAGGTTCGGAATTTGGAAGTGGTTGTAAGAGAACTTCTGGCTCAGGGTCCCACATGACGTTGTAGGCAGGATGCTGGCTAGAGCCTCAGTCCTCTGCGTGCTTAGCTAGGCCTGGAGGATTTACTTTCAAGGTAGTTCACTCATGGGGATGACTAGCTGGTGACGGGTGTTGGCAGGCAGCCTTGGTTCCTCTCTATGTGGGTCATTCCACAGTCTGCTTGAGTATCCTTATGACATGACAATTGTCTTTCTCTAGAGTGAGCATCCTTCTAGCAGCTCCCTGCAACAACACCCCCCCCCCAACACACACTCTGTGATAACTCACAGATTAAAAAAAAAAAGACAATACAAAGTAAACTGTGTTTACGAATACCTATCTCAGCAAATAGGGAGATCAAATAAACAGAAGTACTCCCAAAATGATAGCTAGTTTCACTATTCTCAGCACTCCACAGGTAACATAGGGCTTTTACTCATAAGATCTCAGCTGAGCCTCCCAGGATACCTGTACAGTGGAGAGCAAGCATCTTTAGGCCCATAAGACTAATGAACTTAAGACAGAGAAGCAACTTCAATCCAGTGTGCACATTCTGACAGAGGTTCCCAGTCTCTATGGCTACACATGTCTCCATGATTTGGTAGATGTTTAAGTCTTTTGTTTAAAGGGATCACTCCCCATATAAAAGCCTATGTGGTACTACAAACGAAATCCAGGGACTTCTCTGGTGCCCTGTCCCACCATGCACTCAGCTCCTTCTCCAGGATCGACCACAAAGGGCTCCAGTCCGTTGCTAACGGGCTCCTGGCCCCAGCTGGAAACCACCTAGTCCATCATGCTCAAGAAAACTGCTCTGGCAGGAGCCCTGTCATCCTACAGCACAATCTAAAGGAACCCAGCAGCTCAGAATGAAAAACACAATCACTTCCATCCATCACTAGAGAAAGGCAGGAAAATGATTGGATGGGTGTCCTGAGCACCTTGGTCCCCACCAACTTGTTATATTTGATGTTATTACTAAGGGAAGATGGAGAGAGTGAATGCCCTACTGTGTATAATATCCATGGCATGAGTCTTGATAGATAAATGTAACTTTTATGAAGTTTATGGATTAGCCATCAGGGCAAGTCTCCACTGTGTTTGCAGAAAGGTTTTCAATGCCACGCTGGCCCTCGGGGCACCGGGATAAGTAAAGCAAACACCTGTGTTCAGGGGAAGAGCCAAAGTTGATCTTTAATGCCTGGGTCAGAGGAGACCTTCAGTTCAAAGGATGAAGAATGAGGTTCTCTAGCATTTATGGTTTCCCTTCGCCAGGTACTTTCTACCTGTTATTGCTGGCAAGGCCTTCATTGATCTTTTCTTCCAGCTGTTATTTATTCTTTCCTTTTAGCCTCAGCGAAGGAGGAAGATGAAGGGGCCAGGTGCTTTGTCATTTTCCAATACATCTGAACAGTGTAGCGCTTTCTAAATAAGAAAACCAATACGTATCTTCTTCAGTGCTGCCTCCTACATTCTGCTCCCCTTGGGAATCTAAGGGCTGCCCCTTGGGCAATGAGATGGGGCAGGCTTGGAATTGGGAAACCATTTTTTGATGTTTCTTTTCTTTTCTTTTTTTTTCCATTTCCTATGGGTCTGCACTCTCGAACAACACGGAGCTGCGTACAGCTCCCCCAAATGCAGCATGTCCCTTCACCTGCACAGTAATTCCTCACTTTTTGGTGCATGTTTCTCTCCCTTCTTTCTCTGATCAATGTCTTCAGTTGTAGGGAGACATACCTGTAGCAGAACAGTGAGAGAAACACCTTTGGCCTTAGGAAGGTCCATGTTCTTTTTTTTTTTTTTTAAGATTTTATTTATTTATTCGACATACAAAGATTACAAGTAGGCAGAGAGGCAGGCAAAGAGAGGAGGAAGCAGGACTCTGGGATCATGACCTGAGCCGAAAGCAGAGGCTTTAACCCACTGAGCCACCCAGGTGCCCCAGGAAGGTCCATCTTCTAATGCAGGTGTATCTCTTTTCAGATGTGTTACTGGTGACAAGTTCATAATAATGTCCTTGTGCTCAGTATCCTCCCTTTTCCCAAGCCATAAAATAGCAAAGCGGGCTCACTTCCTGAGATTGCTGGGAGAGATGAGATAATGCAGGTAATGAAGTCAGTGCGGGGTAAGCACTCAGTAACTCAATCAAGAGTAATAATTATTGAATGTTATTTAAGTATAATTAATAATAATAATAATAATAACAATAACAACTCCAAGCTTCTATTTTTCCCTCAGGGTACCTTCCCTGGTTCTACAACAACCTCATTTATTTTTTATTTATTTTTTAAGAGATTTTATTTATTTATTTGACAGACAGAGATCACAAGTAGGCAGAGAGGCAGGCAGAGACAGAGAGAGGGGGAAGCAGGCTCCCTGCTGAGCAGAAAGCCCGATGCCGATGCCGGACCTGATCTCAGGACCCCGGGATCATGACCTGAGCCGAAAGCAGAGGCTTTAACCCACTGAGCCACCCAGGTGCCCCAACAACCTCATTTAGATAGCATTCTCTGGGCCCTCCTGGTGGTCTCTGCTTCATCATAGAATTTTTACATCTCTCTTTTTCCTTTCAATCTTCAATATCCAAAAGCAAGTCTTATGCTTATGCTAAGACTTCTTAGCACCCAACATAGTGCCCGTAACAGGGTGAACACTCGAAAAATAGTGATGTCATTTTCCTTGCCTTCCTTCTTTGCTTTCTTCGAACACATTAATCATTTCAGCAAGCATTTCATAACTGGCTTGTGCTTCCAGCACAGAGATGCTGGAGAGAGAGAGTAGTGGATTAGACATGGACTCAGGAATTGACTGTCTGGAGGAAGAAATGTATTTATCAGTGGAGGGCTTCAATGCAACGTAGTGATTCCGGCATGGAGGGATGTCCAGGGAACCAGGGGCATGTAGAGAGAACTTCATTGCAGCTGACATTGAGGAGGTCGAAGGAAAGTATTATGAAGGCCACCCAGCAAAGGGAATACCCAAATGGCATGTTGGAAGTTGAGCAGCTGTTTAGGCCAGACAAGAGAACAGGGAGGGGGCTGAGTCTCACAATCAGAGAGAACGGCCCATGCAAAGGGAATATAAGTAGGAAGTGGTGTGCTGAATCTAGGGCATGTTTCACAGCTAATCATCTTCTAATCATCCATATCAAGGCCATGGTAGGAGAGGAGCTGAGACCAGACCAGGGAAATCCTTGAGTGTCATGACAGTGGAATGTCAAAAGCCTAGAAAGTACAATGAAGTAACATTTTTAAACAACGCAGCCCACGGTCTTGACCAACTATTTAATGTAAGAGGATGACCTATATATTAAAATCCTCCCCCTCGGGTGGCACAGAGAGCGCTCAACCAGGAGAGCGACTGAAGTGTTGGTATTCAAAGTGTAGTTCCCATCATGAAATACCTTCCAGGTTGGAGCCACAAAGCAGAGGAAATAACAAAGTGTGTGGATAGCAAATTGCCTCAGTAGGCAGAGTAAATGGAGCATGAAGTTGGAATTGTTGCTAACTTGTCACAAAGTACATGACTAGGAAGAAAACTTACCTACAGTGAGGTTACAGGAGAATGTCAACATGTAGTAATGAAAATGGAACGAGCAGGGTCAAATCCAGCATCCCCACGAACCCATAATTAAGGAAGTGCGAACTCCACAGTCCTCCTTGCTTAATGTGTGCTATTCATTTATAATTAGAGACACGAGCTGAATCCTCAGATCTAATTGTTTTGATGGATATACCCAGAGTAAGACTTTCTTCCACATTTTCTCTTCCTAAAATATCTATTATGAGCCTATTAATGAGGATTAAATGGGCAGTTTTAAATTCATTGTTTCTCTGCTGGAAACTGCATACTTAGTTTTTGAATTCTGTTCAGTAGCATTAATAAATATTTATTCATCTTGACGACCTTTCCTAAGTAATATTCTGATACCAAAAGATCTTGGGAAGAATATAGGCAAAATTAGAGTCACAGAGTACACCTGATTTGTAGTTCGCTATCTTGACCATTTCAAAATTCAACTAACATATGGTAACTATGAGATGCCAGACACTGCACTGTGTACATTTTTACTTTATCTCAATTGATCATTGCAAAAAAAGTTATAACTTAGATCTCGTTATCCCCAAGAATTTGGGAGGTGCAGAGTTCAGCAACCGGCCCAGGCCACAAAGCTAGACAGAGGTGGACATGTAATTTGAATTTAGGTTTGATTCCCAAAATGGTGCTTTCCCCATCTATAGCATGTAATGTCTCTCTAGCAGACCCAGGAGGCACACAGGGACAAGATAAGATAGGGAAAGAGTCCTGCTCTGGGAAGAGCTATGCCAAGAACGTATCTACCACCAGTGTGGCTCCAAGACCATGTTCAGTTGCTATGCCAGTCAGCGTATAAACCAGACTCCCCATTCGGGAACCACAGGGCCACCTTAGCTGTCATGATCTCTCACCTTGACCTCAAAATATGCACAGAAATACATGTCCTATACTCTTTTACTTTCCCACCCTCTCCATTCTCTCCACAGAAAACACAGGGAACTCCTACAGGTATATGAGGAATCATGCCAAACATCCCTCACCGCCTTTATTTTTTTTAATTTAATTTAATTTTTATTTTTAAATTAAATTAAATTTATTTTTTAATTTAAACTTTAGGTCAGCAACATACCGTGCAATGTTAGTTTCTGGGGTAGAATTCAGTGACTCATCACTTACATACAACCCCCAGTGCTCATCACAAGTGTCCTCCTTAATGCCCATCACCCATCTATCCCATCCTACCACCTTTATTTTTAAGCAGTCATTGCTTTATATTCCTCAGTGTAAAACCAAAAATCTTAATTAGCGGGATCCATGCAGTCTTGCTATGCTATGACAGCTACCTCCCTCTTTCCATTTGGGTGGCAATCCCAGTGACTTTCTTTCCATTTCTTGGATATACTTTGTTTTCTTCCTCCTGCCACATGGCCTTTGCACATGCAAAGTTCCCTCTGCCTTGAAAGTGAAGTCAAAAGTCAATAACCAATGTGGTATATACATACAATGGAATATTATTCAGCCAACAGGAAGGATGAATACCCACCATTTGCATCAACATGGATGGAACTGGAGGGGATATGGTGAGTGAAATAAGTCAAGCAGAGAAAGTCAATTATCATATTACTTCACTCATGTGTGGAATATAAGGAATAGTATGGAGGACCACCTGGGAAGGGAGGGAAAACTGAAGGGGAAGAAATCAGAGAGGGAGACAAACCATGAGAGACTCTGAAATCTGGAAAACAAACTGAGGGTTTCAGAAGGGAGGAGGGTGGCAGGATGGGGTAACTGGGTGATGGGTATTAAGGAGGGCATGTGTTGTGATGAGCACTGGGTGTTATACGCAACTAACGAATCACTGAACACTAAATCAAAAACTAATGATGTCTTGTATGCTGGCTAACTGAACATAAAAGCAAAACACACAAAAGCCAATATCTAGATCTAAGTGCATATGCCTGGCTCTCCAGCAAGATTGTCCTCACCTCTCAGTCTAGGTCACCTTTTTCGATATTTGCCTTCATTGACTCTGGCCCCTTTCCCTCCCTTCCTTCACTTTACTTTGTACTGCAATCTTACCAGCACATAATGGGATGGATAGGGCTTCCCAATCAGACTATATAAATCCACGTAGCTGGGCCCTTTCTATCACGTTTGCCATGACCTCTCAGGCCTATCAGAGAACCTAGCAGGAACTTGTGAAAGAATAAATGAATGAATTTTAATAATCAGAAATCTATGCCTAGAAAAAGATGTAACCAGAGATGAAATTCTTAAGAGTCAGATCTTAGTCGAATCCTCTCTGGTGCCAGTAAGCTGTGTGTACATGGATACCAGTATTTATGAATGCATTGCATTCTGCAAATATTAATTGAGTGACAACTCTTCCAAGGTACTGAGCCAAACAGTAAGAATATAATAATGAGAATATAACAGTAAGAATATAATCATGAGCAAGAGAGATGCAGCTCCAGACTCATGGTGTTTACCTGGTGAGGGCTTCAGCTTCTTTCTTCTCTTCTCTAAATGGAAATTTTTATTTGGAAAATTGCCGATACACATGCAGATGTAAAAAAAAAAAGTAATATAGAGATCCAGTGTACACTCCTCCTAGTTTCTCCCAATAGTAACATTTTGCAAAACTCTACTGTAATAACATCACAGCTGATACTGGGATGCAGTTTTTAAGCAAATAATTACAAGTGCAAGGAGCATTAAGAAAGGGGAGGTTCGGAAATTGGAAGAACCCCCAAAGAGCAAGAACAAGGAGAATAAGGTGGAGAGAGACGAAGTAATGAGTCTGGAGAGTGAGATGTATGCCAGTTCCTGGGGGATCTTATAAACCATATAAAGGGTTCGGGACTCTATCCAAATGCAATGGAGTGCCTCTGTGGATTTTAAACAAAGAAGAGACAAATGCAGAAGGATGAACATGGTGGGACTTCAAGAGCAGTACAGTACAACTCCCCACTTCCAATTTTAAAAAATAACGATCTCGGGGCGCCTGGGTGGCTCAGTGGGTTAAAGCCTCTGCTTTCAGCTCAGGTCATGATCTCAGGGTCCTGGGATCAAAGCGGCATCAGGCTCTCTGCTCAGCAGGGAGCCTGCTTCCTCCCCTCTCTGCCTGCCTCTCTGCCTACTTGTGATATCTCTCTCTCTTTATCAAATAAATAAATAAAAACCTTTTAAAAAAATAACGATCTCTTGAACTTAAAAAAAAAAAAATGATCTCTTGAACTGTTTCATAGAATACAGATCTCTTTACCTGCAGAGGAGGACCTGCCCAACAAAGAACAGGAAGCTCTGAAGATTGAGCTTCACCCTCTACCTACTTTAACCCTTCAGCAGCATGTCGAGAACCTTTTTAGTTATCTCCTATCACTGGCTGAGGCTTGAGCCCAATCCCCTCATGCACATAAAGGAAATGGTGCTGCCTCTCCTAGGACAGAATCCAGGAATGCCATTTTGGGACATTTTCTTAAAAAAGGGGAAGGGGTCAGGGTGAAATGGACTTTACTGAACATTTAGGATAAATGCTGTCATGCACTATGTGTTTCTTTGTGTCTGGCCTCTTCCGCACAATATGCTTTTGCTCCCCGACCTCTGTCTTTGGTAGAAAGTGGTGAGAAAGAGGAACCTAAAAATCAAACTCTTTGGAAGAAGAAACATGACTATCATGTGCTTTCAAATTTTTATGTAAACTATCCCTTGGGAGTATTCATCGAAAATAGAAAAGAATGACGTACTGATACAACATGGATGAACCTTAAAAGCATGTCGTGTGTGAGAAGCCAGACATAAAAGAACACACAGTACCTGACACCGTTCATAGCGACTGTTCAGGAGAGGCAAATCTACAGAGACAAAAAGTAAACTAGTGGTTGGTTAAGAACTGCGAGTGGGAATGAGGATTTACCATAAACTGGAACGAGGGATCTTATTGGGATGATTAAAATCTAAAGCTAGACTGATGAATCACAGACCTATACCCTTGAAGCAAATAATACATTATATATTAATAAAAAAAGAGTGACATTAAAAATAAATAAATAAATGAATGAATAAATAAAAAGTAAAAACGAGTGAGGTGATTGCATCAAAAAAATCTGCAACTAGATCATGGTGGTTAAATAAGTCACGACATATATGAAAAGTCATTGTTGTACTCTTCTAATTAGCACACTTTGTAGATAAGTGTGCCTTGATAGATTTGTTAAAATCTGTAATTTATGTTTAAGTAAAATTTATGTTAAAAATTGGAAATTTATCAAATGTAAAAAGAATAGAGAATAGAAAGGCTATTAAAAGGCACAGACTTCTAGTTATAAAAGAAGTCAGTCATGTGGTGTCATACACAGCACAGAGTACAGTTAGCAACATTTTAACAACCACAATGACGGATAGAACCTAGATCACTGAGCAACCTACAGACATGTTGAAACTAGGTTATACACCTGAAACTTATATAATATTGTATGTCAATTATATTTCAATAAAAGAAGGAAAGAAAAAAAAGAAAATCAAGAGGTACATTTTTTAAAATTTTATTTTTATTTATTTGACAGACAGAGATCACAAGTAGACAGAGAGGCAGGCAGAGAGAGAGGAGGAAGCAGCCTCCCTGCTGAGCAGAAAGCCCGGATGCGGGACTCGATCCCAGGGCCCTGAGATCAAGTACATTTTTTTAAAAATTTATTTATTTGTCAGAGAGAGAGGGAGAGAGAGAGCGAGCACAGGCAGACAGAGTGGCAGGCAGAGGCAGAGGGAGAAGCAGGCTCCCTGCCAAGCAAGAAACCCGATGTGGGACTCCATCCCAGGACGCTGGGATCATGACCTGAGCTGAAGGCAGCTGCTTAACCAACTGAGCCACCCAGGCGTCCCGATCAATTACATTTTTGATGAGATATAGTCATTTGTTCTGGAGTACCTGAGTGGTGCAGCCATTTGCGCATCTGACTAGATTTTGGCTCAGGTCATCATCTCAGGGTTGTGAGATGAAGCCCCACATCGGGCTCCATGCAGAGTTGGCTTGGAATTCTCTCCCTCTCCTTCTGCCCCTCCTCCCCCACACACTCCATCTCTCTTTCTCTCTTTCAAATAAATAAATTTTTTTAATTAAGAATGCAAAGAATCAAGAAATGGCAAGACTCTTTCTGCTCTCCTTAAGGTATGTATATACAACTGCATTTTTCCTACGTGAAATAATTTGTTTGTCCCATTATCCTTTAGGACATGGCTACCTTGTTTGAACTGCTTTTCCTGGGCAATTTCCAGAACATAGATTTTTCTGCTGTTTGTCCATTGACTTTTCAATTCTTAAGTTCTTGACAACAAGGAGTCAATATGTGCTAAAGGTTTAAAAATACCAGACAAGACAAACAGACCTTCTTGCTCGCTGAGTTTGAGTGAAATCTGATAGAGGTGGGGATGTGGCTAACACTGTTGCCACAAGATAGAACTAAATGATTTTCATTGAACTTTCTCTCTGAGGCATTTAAGGCATATGCTGCCTGACCTGGGTTTCCATTTCTCAGGCACAGAAGAACAAATGGGACAAGGCATCGTGATAATACCGTTCGGTCCCCTAAAGAACCACGATAGCAACTCTACACTACAGAGAACAAGTCCCTTCCTGAGAATATTCAGAGTAAATTTAAGAGGAACAGCAGCATTCTATAAATCAGTGTTCTCAAAGTGGGATCCCCAGGGAAGGAGCAACAGCAACCTTTGGGAATGTAGAAAAATTACAAATGCTTTGCCATACCAGAGACTTGCAGAATCAGAAATTCGGGTTGGGAGCCAGACATAAACATATTAAAAAGCCTCCCGGGTGATTCTGATCGGTGCCAAAGTTTGAGAGCTATTGCTACAAATGTGAGGGCACAGTGTGGGATAGGATTCCTGATACTGGACTAGCAATGAGAACCACATTTTTCTATAATCTATTTAACTTCTCTGAGCCTCAATTTCTTTGTAAGTTAAATGGGTATTATCAAACTCATGTTCATTTCCTACTGCTGTCATAATATATTATCACAAATTTACGAACTTAAGTAACAGAGATGTATTATCTCGTAGTTTCCATGGGTTGGAATTTTTCAGGTGCAGGATGGTTGAGCTGATTCTCTGCTTCAAATCTCACAGGGCCAATATTAAGGTGCTTATCTGGAAACTCTTAGGGAAAAAACACATTCTCAAGCTCATTCAGGCTTTTGACAGAATTCCACTCCTTATAATTGCTAGACTGAGGTCGGGGCCCCCTTCATCTTCAAAACCAGCAACAGAGCATCAAACCCTTCTCGTGACTTGAATCCATCTGGCTTTGGCTTCTACCCTCCTCTTCTGTAAAAAGCCAGAGTAAAGTTCTCTGCTTTTGAGAGCTCTTGGGATTATATTGGGACCACCCCGGAAATCTTAAATAATCTCCTTATTTTCAGATCAACTGGTTAGTAACCTTAATTTTATATACAAAGTCTCTCGGCTCTAGAAGATAACAAATTTATAGGCATGTTATGTCACCATATTCCCAGTGTAGAATCTTCTTGGGGACCATAATTTTGCCCACCACAGAACCCATCCTGTAGGTCCCCAAAGAGCATCATATACCATGCAAGTATACAGATATGCTTTGGAAATGCTGGAGTATAGGAAACTGAGTAAGTACCAACTTTATTGATTCTCTGAGGAATGTGGTAATAGACTGAGTTATCTTTCCTTAATGTATTACTAATAAAACCTCTTCAGCTGACGACTATGATTTACCTACTTCTTAGATTTCTAGAACCATTTCTCACTGAGTACAGGCTAATGTACAAATATAACTGGATAAAAGATAGTGCCATAACAAGGAATAAGATTTATCGTTGGAAGATTAATATCATAGGATCAGGCCATAGGTGAGTTTAAAAGGCCCAGAACTAGCTTTCCCAGATTTCAGAGTTAGATTTTCACTGGTCACTAATGAGAGGTAATTTGGCCTGAAGATCTATGCTTTATACCCCATCTCACATAAAACTCAGTAATACCTACAGAACAATTTGTTGGCTTTGGAAAGAATACACTCTGTAGTCTTTTTTTGCACACTTTTCAAACATATTTAATCAATGTGATAATACACATGGGTAAAAACAATAAAAATTAAAGGTAGAATATAAATATAAATATAAACTTTTCTGTCCTTTCCCAATCTACCATCTAGATCTATCCATTCCCTAGGAGGTACCAATTTCAGGTTTTTAAAATGATGTCTTCTGGTTATTGTTTGGAAGTTTCTTTTTAAACCCCCAAGTCAGAAACTTTCACAAGGTGGAAGCTAATTTCTTTTCTGGGATAACAGTAGAGCCATATGCCCCAAGTCCTTTGAAATTTCCTGTCAAACCATCTTCCTTTGGTCTCTGTCATTATCCTCCAACTGCTTTTAAAACATATTTATAAAAGATGGTACCTATGAAATAAACAGGTCCTTTAATTTGGTCCCCCAAATACAAAACCACAAAATTGTAAGTTGCCTTCACATTACATTACAGGATGCATTCATTCCTTGTGAAAGTTGCATGGAGACTGCAATCTTTTCATAGTTGTGTATGTTTTATGAAGGATATGCAAAAATGTACGAATATATATATATCCAGAAAAAATGCATTCAACTTTGAAGCAAATATTAAAGAAGAACTTAGTCTTGAGGTTGTGTTATTTTCCTAACCCTTTGCTTCAATGTTCTCTTATTTGTGATCTTAGCACTTGCAGTCCTCCTTCGACTGACACTGTTTTAACAAACATTTATTGAACGCTCCTGGATGTTTCATCTTTTCTAGGTATAAGGATATGGCCAAAAAGGAATCAAACAAAATCCTTGACTTTGTAGGGTCAAGGATTCAGCACCCAGAGATGTCATGGTATGTTAGGAAACAGACAAACAAACAAAAACCTTTTGGAATCTTTTGACTCTGACATGTTATCCAATTCCAAACCTGCCATCCATCATTGGGTTCCTACAGGCAAAGGAATTAATCTCTCTGATTAATTCTCTGACTGGAAGAACCCTGGGACTATCTCCTTCTCTCAGGTGAGCATCCCACAAATAGGAAATCAAATAATATTAAAGTGGGTCCTAGGTTGTTTTACAAAGAATGAGAATTTTTTTTTAAGTAATCAAAGGAAAACAGAGTATGTCAAAAGCTAAAAAATATGTACACTAAAGACTGAGAAAAGCAGACTGGCTTTAATATCAACTAACAGCAACTGACCTTAAGGATATAAAAAGTCACCACCTGAAGAAGGCTAAGAGGTACAAAGTTGCTTATAGACCATCTCCTATATTGATAGCATGGGTAGGGAAAAGGGATGTACCTACAAATCTGGTTTGGCATGATGTTGGTGGTACTTAAGGTAAACTGCATGTGGCAAGGACTTTTTTCTGTCTACTCTATACACAAAACTACCTTTTTTTTTTTTTTTTTTGGCTTTAGGTAGACTCCACATCCAGTGCAGAGTCCAAACTTACAACCCTGAGATCAAGACCCAAGCTGAGATTAAGATCTGATGCTTAACTGACTGAGCCACCCAGATGCCCCCCAAAAGGACCTTTTGAGGAGATTGTATAATTTGGAAATCCAAGCCTATTTTATTTGCGAACTCTTTGGGTACCATTGCTGTCCCAGTGCTAATCATGATAGTCAATGAGTCATAGAGTTGTATGCTGCCCCTGTTTAAATTAGTGGGTATCTTGATATGGAAGAAACCATGGACTGGAAAAACCTTGCTCTTTTAGTGATCTGGATAAATGAACCTGGGATCAGAGCAGTCCTGACAGTCTTTTTTCTAAAATGCATTCTTTCCTTACTGATTGAGTGCCTTATTTCAGAGAGAGAGAGAAAAAGTAACATTCCCAAGGCGCCCGAGGAAGGCAGAAGCCTGGGATGTAATACCAGGCAGCCACAGTTTTCGGAGCTCTCCTCCTAGACAATGCCGCGGAAAGAACCGAGAAAGATACATTGCCAATGATCAGCATTTACTACTGATGACCCTTATTTCTCATATTCATTAAAGTATTTCTAATTGCAATGTTCACTATCAGTGCTTCCTTATTACTCCCACACTGATTCCACCTCCCCCCCAAGAATACCTAGACTGAGAGAGTAAATTTGAGGAATGACCCAGTAAAATAAAGAACACGCATTACTCGTGTTCCAGAAACTGTGAGTGCTAATCCTTCATTTACTCTCTGTCCTCTTCTGAGCTTTTATTCAATATCAGAGTAACGTCCCATCAGAGCTTGAGATCCATACTGATGATTGCCTAGTTACGTTGCATGCTCTGCTGTTTCTTGATTATAATTGAGTCACTTACACAAATCTGAGTAAAGGCAGGAAATCAACCATTTGTGATGAACAGTTCCTGCAAATTGGTTGTAAGACTACATTTTATAAATGCAGATTAGGTAAGAGTTCAGATTTTCAAGAAGAACCTTACAAGGTAGGTATATTATGTGATCTCACTCAATAACACATTCATTACATACAGGGAGGGTGCCCGAATGTCCCAATATGTCTGGAACAGTCTTAGTTCATACCTGTTGCCCTGTTGAATACCTGCTATCCTGTTGAATATTTGTCTTAGACCAGAATATCTGAGTTAGAAATACAAATTACATGGCACTCAAAGGGTAGCACAGCATTTTAGGATTGGTTTAGGTCTAAGAGTTAGTCACTCCTGAGTTTCATTTCAGTTCTGTAATCTTCATAAAGTTTTGTTTATTTTTTAAACTTCTCTGGGGCTCTGCTTCTTCATAACTAAAATGCAAAAAAGCTAGCCCTGACTTCCACATTAAGATTGCTGTAAGATTCATTAAATTCTGTGTGTGCCATGCCTGAAATATTGTCTGGTATGGATGGTTTTCAGTAAAAGGAAGATGTACACTATAGGTACATAAGCAAGGAAACCTGAGATCCCCTCTTTAGGCATTTGCCTTTGAAAAGAAATTCCACTTACATTTCAAATAAACACAAGCTGCACACCCTACCCTTCCTCCCTCCCAAAACATGCCATTTGCAATACTACTTGGTTTTATAAATAGAGAGGGATACATTTATAAAAATAAATAATAGTAATGGTCAGGGGATTTTTGGCCAGACAGCACAAAGGAACTGTTCCCTGGAAAGCTCTGCCTGCAAATTCTATCCCTTTGTAATCCCACCTCTGTGATCCATTTCCTTCTCCTTCTTTTTCTGTCTCCCTTCTCTATGAGCCTTGTAAAAGGCAAAGCATGGCCGCTTCTTCATGTGTCTGTGTCAGAAACTGGTGTGTCATGAGCTCTTGCAACTGGAAAGGTCCCCAGCCCTCTGTGACAGATTGAGCTGGTTGCCCCAGAGAACAGGATTTGAATTCTTAGGCCTTTAAGTTCCTCCTTTGATGATAAACACTACTCAGCTTCAATGAAGGGAGATTTGCAGAGACTGATGGAGCTTTGGAACCCAAATCTGACCTTAGACATTCCATCCCTCTCAGCAACTTCTTGCTCCTTTTTTCCTGAGACCCAGTGGCTTGTTACCACTTGTCGCCTGGATTCAACCTTTCAATTACTGACCATGATACTACTAATTGTATCCAAGCTTGTTTCCAATCTAAAGATCCAAATGTGGAGGTAAGTATCAAATATCCATGCTGTTTTTTCTTTTAATTTAAACACAAAATGCCTCCTGAAAAATTCTTCAATGATAAGCATTTTTTAATCTTCCATAAATACTTTATCTCAATAAGTATGTATTTCTGGAGCGTGAGCCCAATAGAGTTTTTTATGTATATACTTTGAAAAGTCTCCTAATCGACTTCAACTAGTATTTATAGAAAAAGTAGTTTTGTGGTTTTTTTTTTGTTGTTGTTGTTTGTTTGTTTTTGAGAGAAAGAGAGCACACATGCACAAACAGGGGTGAGAAGCCAAGGGAAAGGAAGAGAGAGAATCTTAAGCAGGTTCCACACCCAGCTCAGAGCTCAACATAGGGCTCCATCTCACGACTCTGAAATCATGACCTGAACCGAAACCAAGAGTTGCACACTTAATCAATTGAGCCACCCACACACCTCCAAAAAAGTTGTGGTTTTTTAAAAATTATTTTATTTTTTTTAAGATTTATTTATTTATTTGACAGACAGAGATCACAAGTAGGCAAAGAGGCAGGCAGGGGGAGAGAGGGGAAAGCAGGCTCCTGCTAAGCAGAGAGCCCGATGCGGGGCTCGATCCCAGGACCCTGGGATCACGACCTGAGCTGAAGGCAGAGGCTTAACCCACTGAGCCACCCAAGTACCCCTTAATTTTTTTTTTTAATTTTAAACTAACATATTAGTTACTATAATTTTCTGGGTTAAGGAATTTGGAAATGAATGCAGTGAGATAAGATTCTTACATTCCTTTTTAGATAAAACCAACCATCCTCCTAAAGATATGAAAACCCCCTTTGAAAGAAAGTGCGACAATATATATGTATTATCGGGGCGCCTGGGTGGCTCAGTGGGTTAAAGCCTCTGCCTTCGGCTCAGGTCATGATCTCAGGGTTCTGGGATCGAGCCCTGCATTGGGCTCTCTGCTCAGCAGGGAGCCTGCTTCCTCCTCTCTCTCTGCCTGCCTCTCTGCCTACTTGTGATCTCTGTCTGTCAAATAAATAAATAAATCTCTATTTATTTAAATCATTTATTTAAATTTATTTGAATTAAATAAATAAATTAAATTAATTAAAATTTATTTAAATTTATTAAAATTTAAAAATAGATATGTATTATCTATAATACAGTTAACCCTTGAACAACATTAGAGGCACCAACCCCTGCACAGTAGAAATCTATGTATAAGTTTTGATTCCCCAAAACTCTCTGAATAGCTATTGTTGACCAGTAGCCTTACTGATAACATATACAGTTATTAACATATATTTTGAATATGTATATATACTGTATTTTACAATGAAGTAAGCTAGAGAAAAGAAAATGTTATTAAGGAAATCATGGGGGGGGAGCGCCTGGGTGGCTCAGTGGGTTAAGCCTCTGCCTTTGGCTCAGGTCATGATCTCAGGATCCTGGGATCGAGCCCCACATCAGGCTCTCTGCTCAGCAGGGAGCCTGCTTCCTCCTCTCTCTCTGCCTGCCTCTCTGCCTACTTGTGATCTCTCTCTGTCTGTTAAATAAATAAATAAAATCTTAAAAAAAAAAAGAAAATCATGAGGAAGAGATAATACATTTACAGTACTATGAAATATTTATCGAAAACAAATCCACATATAAGTGAACCCATGCAGTGAAAATCCATGTAGTTCAAGGTTTAACTAATATGATATATATACATTTGTATAGGCATATATACATTTGTATGTATGTATACACACACACGCATAATCCACAAAATTAGCCATTAACGCTTTCCAGCCCACAAATCATCCTGTAATGGCCAATGTGATTTCCCCCTATTTTTGCAACCTATACAGCAGAATACCTAGATCCACATTATAAAATTTTGAGAATTTGAGAGGAAGAAGAACAAATTCTTCCATCCCGAGAGCAAAAGTTCTAACATAGCATACAAAAAGCTGCAGAGTGTTTAAGAGGTAGATGAGGGCAACATTGTCACACAGTCGTCCAAAGAAAATAATTGATGCTGTCCTTGACTATACAATTTATTTTCCCACAATGCTGCAGCCAAATCATCGTCAAATTTTGTCACTTCTCCTTGCAAAATATACGCTAAGACCTTGGTTAAAGTTGCCATCATTCCATGTTTCCTAAATTGCTTTCCTGCTTGTGCTCGTCATCCCTTAGATGACTTTCAACAAGGCACACAGACCGTTCCTTTCAAAACGGGATGCTAAAAATGTTTCCAATAGCTCCCTGTCTCACTCAGAGTGGAGGTCAACACCTTAAGTACATGGTGGGCCTTCAACTAAGGTTGTCAGACTTCACAAATAAAAATACAGTACACATAGTTAAAAATATAGAACACTTGTCCCGAACTTGAGCAAAATGTGCCTTCTGGCTGTTCCTTTATGTCTGCGGTAGTCAGTGAGTATCTACCGCCTGAGAAGAAGGAGGCTGCCAGTGAACAGGTTTGGGCTGAGGAACCACTTAAGTATCCACTTATCAGAAAGGTCCTTCCTAACTAGCACTTATAGTACTTATCAACACCTGAAAGATGATACTAAGAAGTACTGTAATGTCTCTCCTTCCATCAGAATCTGCAGCTCCCATAAGGCAGAGAATTTGATTTCTTACCATCATGCCAATAATACCTAGAATATTATCTGCTACAGAGTAGGTACCTAATAACTGATTCGATGAACACATGCTTCTCAAGAGACTCAAGTATAAACAATGCACATATGAAACGTTTCAGCGCATTGTTCAGTGCTTAGAAACAGCAGAACCATGATCAGAAGCCATTAGATCCAGCCTCTTGACCACTATTCAATTTTTGTTGTTAGGTCTTAAGTGGGAAATAGAGGTCTCTTCCCTGTTCCATCTAAATCTTTGCTCTTTGTCTATTATTCACGAAAAAACATTCTTTCTCTGGAATAAACACCTCATGAACTGAATCTTTCTTTCTTCTTATTACATGACGCTGTTTAGAGTCCTCAATTTTCTGATATTTCAAACGGATCAGTAAACAAGGAAGTGGTGTCAATGGTTCTTGTGTTTAACATTGACAACTAAAATCCAATCATAATGATTTTTACCATCTAAATCAATAACCGTTCTAATATGTACTCTACTACCATTAGCCTGCCAGAAACTCATCAGAGTGGGAAGGAGAGGAAAAGAAGGAAAAAATTAGTGTAATTCCATAATCACAATTCTAGCAACTATGCATTCTAAAGTAAGCTTTAATTTAATTTGAAAGTTATTATTTCAAAATATTCTAGCACAAAAGTAGAAGCTAAATTTTTTCATTTACCAAGTGAAGGAGCTTAATTTAATATATTTGTTTATCTATTTCTGCTTTATCTGTAAAATGGAATATTACAATCAGTTAACTATTTCTCTGTATACTGACCCCATAAAGGAGTTTAACCGATCTTTTTTTTTTTTTAAGATTTTTATTTATTTATTTGACAGAGAGAGAGAGAGCACAAGTAGGCAGAGCGGCAGGCAGAGGGGAGGGAGAAGCAGGCTCTCCACTGAGCAGGAAGCCGAGTGTGGGACTCTATCCCAGGAGCCTGGGATCATGACCTGAGCCGAAGGCAGCTGCTTAACTGACTGAGCCATGCAGGCGCCCTCTCTCAGCCTTTTTTTTTTTTTTTGATTTATTTAATTTTATTTAATTTACTTATTTTTTTAATAAAGATTTTTTTTTAATTTGACAGACAGATAATGAGCAGCACAAGTAGGCAGAATGCCACGCAATGGGAGAGGGAGAAGCAGGCTTTCTGTTGAGCAGGGAGCCTGACTTGGGGCTCCATCGCAAGACTCTGGGATCATGGTCTGAGCCGAAGGCACTGCTGCTTAACCGACTGAGCCACCCGGGCATTCTGAAGGAGCTTAACTGATCTTTAGAAAGCCTTTTCTACCTGAACATTTCTCACAGGGAGAAGGAATGTTGAGTTCTCCTTAGAGATCTGAATGCAGCTAATACCTTATGCTCTTTTATTTTTAATTGAAGTACACTTGACACACACAATTCTATTATTTTCAGGTGTATAACATAGTGATTTGACACTTATACACATTATGAAATGTTTGGCCTAAGCTTCCTACTCTCTATCCAAAGCTATAGTCACTAGAGGACTAGGATTCAAGCAAATAATATACAAATAATGCTTCCAGGGAACTAAAATCAAATAGATCAAAAATCCATCCTGATTACATTTTGAAGAAAAATAAATTCTTGTTACAAACTTTGGTTGACTGATTGATTGACTGATGTGCAAGAGGTTGTGCCTGTATGGAATAAGCTTAATGAGAGAAACAAGTGAATATAGCAACGTATGGATGGTCTCCCATTGGTGCTGTTGGTGTCCCTGGATCATTCTGACTGAGTAAATGTACCTATCACATAGAATTGTTTCAGGTAGTATAAAGATAATATACATACAGCTTTTGCATAGTGCTTGAATATATATCTCACATTCAATAATTAACATAGTATTTTTAATGTCCTACTCTATCATTTCTATAGTACAAAGTATTAAGATACTGGCTCTAATTCTTGTGAAAGCTCCAAGTCTTATTATAGGTAAGTGCTCACTAGGATCCCATACCCACTCAACCTCAGCTTCCAGCCTCAACCATTATGGTATGTACAAAAGCGGTTTTTTATTTTGGAAGCTAATATGCATGGGACCCCCAGGGTTTCTCAGCAGAGCCTGTACCACCTCTAGTTTACCAGCACAGATAATTATGTGATATATTTTGCCATTTAAAAAAGCTCTCATCTAGTAAATTCAGTCATTGAGAAACAGAATGATTAGAGTCTTAAGCTCAAACAGTGGGAAATGCTACCATATTACCAGACTTTCAATTTGGCTTGATAAAAGTACATAAGATTTTAAATCCAGCATAATAGGCTTCAGACATAGCAAGGAATCCCAGACATCAGAAATCACATAGTAATGAGGCACTCACTCCCAAAAGGTAAGGAGAAAAAAGAAAAATTAAACTATGGTTCTGAAAGTAAAGTTGAACAGGAGAATATATGGGAGAATCCTAGCCAGTCTGGCTAGTTCTGACAGAACATTTTTTTATACTTTTACTTAAAAACTAAGAGGATTAGGTAAAGTGTCCTCAAGATGAATAGGTTACTGGATATTGTATTGGAATAGCATCACCTTTGTTTGCAATTCCAATAGTAAGAATGCCTATACCATAAAAAATGATTTTGAAAAAACAAACAAACAAACATGTTGGGATATTTGAGGTCAGGGGACCATACTGTTCATCTTTACACTTGCAGTAATTAGCTCAAATAAATTCTGGTTGCCATCCAGGTCCATTTGCTACTTTGTCCCCTTTAATCTTCTGCCCCAGGTAGCTGATCTTCATAAACCCTATCAACAGTTCTCCCCGCTCTTTGTATCCTATTTAATTTGGTTAATGAGGATCTCTTCTAGGGGCCAAAGAAGTAAGACTGTAAGGTCAGGGTATTTATTCCCAATGTCTCCCCTAGGAGGTCATCTTGAGCTGGCTATATCCCAGGTCAATGCCCCAGGTTACTACTTTCAGAGAGGCAGCCTATACATCAGTATTTTTCAAACATTAATGTGCCTACAAATCACCTTGGGAGATTATGAAAATACAATTTTAAATCTTAGGTCTAGGGTTGGAGTGGAGTTTTTTCCTTTCTGTTTAGCTTGAAGGTGATACAAATATTGCAATTCTGTGACCCACATATTGACTAGCAAGATCTTCTATGATTGTCTCTTTCTGACTTCGCCACATCATTTCTGGCTCAGGGACGGAAAATCACAGTTGCTACTAACTGGTGAATTTTATACTATCTCTTGTCATCTCCCACCTCATAGCTCGACACTTTTACATATTCTCTTTGGGTATAAACACACCCTTCTTCAATTATCTGGCAGAGACCTTTTGACACATTTGTGCTTAACACGGAGTAATAATTCAATAAAAGCTCACGTCAACCTCTGAATAATTCTATTAGATTGTGAAAGTGGAGGCTTTATCCGTGTATTGTCATATAATGAATGTATCAAATACTTCATAATATATATGTTGAAGGTACCAAGGAATAACTGGATTTTTAATAGTTGAGAAATCAGTGGAGACTTGAGAACTAAATAACATCTCTAGTTTAATAATGATATTCAACATAATGGTATCAAAAACTGATGCCAAGGTAAAGGAGGCAGTTACAGAATTGCAACTGCTTAATTTAGAGAGATTTTGACATTTCCCTAGGCATATGAACCAAATGGTAGCAAATCACACCAGTTGGCATCAGACCACCGGCAGTTTGGGAAACAATGTGATATTCAAGAGAGTAGTCATTACAAAACTTCTATACCATATTCAAAAATAGCTGAACTGTAACATATGCTATCTAAGGAATTTTTTTCTCCTTCAGAGCATGTATTTAATTAACATTAACATTTATGAAGTTTGGAAATGTTAGACACCTTCAAAAGTGGATGTATTTATCAAGAAAGCTTAGGTCTCTAAATTAGTCTCATGTTCTAGCAAATGTCCACCAACGACTTAAGTTTGGAAAATCAGAATGGAAAGAAAGCTGAATTTATTTAGCAAGTACACTTAAATTTTAGTGTATACCTATTGGGCTCTGGAACAGATTCTGTGTCTGAGATGAATTTCATATGGTTGCCCATGAGAAAAGGAGTCAGCTAATCAGAATTTGAGCCCCATCTTCATCACAGAAGAGCTAAGTGACACTGGAAAACTACTACTAACTTGTTGGAAGCACTTTAAAAAGCTAATGTATGTGAAAATACCTTACCGTAAAGTGTGAACTAAAACTGAGAATTTTTATAAATACATAATATGCATAAGATGTTTTATGAACATGGCAAAGAGGATTTTAATTAAAATAGCAATTTAATGAAATTTTTGTACTGACATATATATCTTGATTTTTCACTGACTCCTTCCTCCTTTCTTTCATAGAGACGAGGATAAATAAAGGAATGTATGGCTTTTTAATGTCATCTTCGGAATCTGTTTCATCCAATTTTTTAAATAGACTATTTTTTTTCGAGTACTTTTAGGTTCACTGCAAAATCGAGCACAGAGTACAGAGAGTTCCTATATGTCCCCTGCCACTCTACAGACAGAGCCTTCTCCAGTACCAACCCCCACCACACATACTGGAATGGTACATTTGCTACAATCAATGAGCCTGCATTGATAGGTTGATGTCATCACTCAATGTTTATAGTGTACAAGAGGTTTAACTCTTGGGGTTGCACATTCTATGGGTTTTGACAAATCTATAATGACATGTACCCACCTTTATGGTGTCATACAGAATAGTTTCACTGCCCTAAAAATTGACTGTGTTCTGCCTTTCTCTCCCTTCCTCCAGCCTAACCTTTGACAACCACTGCCCTTTCTACTAACTTCCTAGGCTTCTTTCACTTAGTAATATGAATTTAAGGACCCACTCTCTTTTCATGGTTTAATAGTTCACCTCATTTTAGCTCGGAATGACAGTCCGTGGTCTGGATGTACCACAGCTTGTTTATCCATATGCCGACTGAAGAACATCTTGGTTGCTTCCGGTTTTAGCAATTATGAATAAAGGTGGTATAACAATCCACGTGCAGGTTTTTGTGTGAATGGGAAAGTTTGCACCTCTTATGGGTAAATACCAAGGATGGAGATGGCTGGATTGTAAAGTAGGAGTAGGTTTAGTTTTGTAAGATGCTGACAAATTGTCTCCTACGGTGGCTGTACCTTTTCACATTCCCCCTGGCAAGGAATGTGAGGTTCTTTTTTTTTTTTTTTTAAGATTTTTTAAAATTTATTTACTTGTCAGAGAGAGAGAGAGAGAGCGAGAGAGGGAGCACAGGCAGACAGAGTGGCAGGCAGAGGCAGAGGGAGAAGCAGGCTCTCCGCTGAGCAAGGAACCCAATGTGGGACTCGATCCCAGGACGCTGGGATCATGACCTGAGCCGAAGGCAGCCGCTTAACCAACTGAGCCACCCAGGCGTCCCTGTGAGGTTCTTTTGTTCCACAGCCTCACTAGCACTTGGTGTTGTCAATGTCCTGGCCATTCTGCTAGATGTGCAGAGATATCTCACCATTGTCTTAATCTGCATTTCCCTATTGACATATGATGTGGAGCATCTTTTCACATGCTTAATTGCCGCCTGTATACCTTCTTTAGTGAGGTGTCAGTTCAGGATTTTGGTTCATATTTTAATTAGGTTGCTTGCTTTCTTAGTGTCCTGTTTTAAGAGTTCTTTGTATGTTTTGAATAACAGTTCTTTATCATATATATATATATATATACACATATATATATATATAATAACTTCTCCTAGTCTGTGGATTTCTTCTCATTCTCTTGATAGTCTTCTGCATAGCAGTTTTTAATTTTAATGAAATCCAGCTTATTGATTATTTCCTCCATGGAACGTGACTTTGGTGTTGTATTTTATGACACAACCATAGCTGAGGTCATCCAGGTTTTCTCGTATGTTTTCTTCTAGGAGTTTTATAGTTTGGGATTTTATATTTAGGTCTATGATCCATTTTGAACTAATTTTTGTGAAGGAAGAAAGAGCTGTGTCTAGATACATGTTTTTGCACATGGATGTCTGGTGATTCCAGAGTCATTTGTTCTGTTTCAACCAATTTTAGAGCTACTGTAAAAAAAAAATCTATCATAAAACCTAGGCAGCAACTTGGTCTCAGGAATATTTTCTTGGTGCACAGTGGAAGTAACACCACTCCACCTCCAAGGAAAACAACTGATATTTAGAAAATTAACATGTCATTCATTCTGTTGAAGACAAGTTGTATACAGTGAGGAGATATCCAGCAACACAAAATGAGTGAGAGTAGAGGGATCCCAGAATAACCCCTATGGGGTCCTTGTACCTGTCTAAAGCCATCTCACTTTAACTGTGGTTGCTGTGCTTGTAATCAAACTTTTGTGAATTTGGTTGCTCATAACACCTTCACTAAGGTAGATTGGTATGGGCAATGCCATGGAGACTCATTCATTCACTCTGGTGACCCAATCAGCTTATTCCTCTGGGTAGTAGCTTCTATACCTTATGCTTTGAGAGCCAAAGAGCCAGAATCCTCTCTAGGTGTAAAGTAATATGGGGCTTCAATATGAAGTACTCTATCCTGAAAGATGCAATACACTCAGTGAGTAACCTCTCATGGTTATGCCTCATGTGGCACATGTTAGTGGCAGTTCTCCTCTCCCCAGCTGAGGGCAGGAGCTCTATCCTAAATGGTGTGGTCTGCAATAATAACAGTATATCTCAAGGTCAAGTGCCCAGGGCTGTTCCTCTTTTGTCTTCCAGTGGGTTCATTCCTTGGTCTAAAGCAACATTATGCAATTTCTCATGTCAGTAGGTCAGAAACTCTGAAAGTCCTTGACTAGTAGTGCTTAGGCACTGAGGTGAGGATAGGGAAGCTCATACGGAGAATGTGTCAACATCTGTCAGGGTATCATTGCCCTTCCTAGGCAGAAGATGTCCAATGTTATCAACTTCCTATCAAGTGGCTGCCTGTTCTCCTTGAAGGACAGTAGTATATCAGAGGCACAGTATGAGTCCCTTTTGCTGACAGGTTGAACATTAGGCACTAGTAGGAGCTCAACCAAATTTGACAAGAGGGAAGCCATGCTATGAAGCCCATCTCAGGTATTGGTTGGCTAAGGGCAGCTCTCTGTCACTAGGACTACTCCATTCATAAGCCCGCCTCATGAGCACTGGTGTGGCCAAGGACAGAGGCTTGCCGATATCCACTGTCTGAGTCATGCTATTCTCTTCACTGTCTTTCATTTCAGTGAATGACCTCTGCTAGGCACTGATGTGTGATATGAGATCCCTACACTGTGTGCCAGCTCCCTTAGGCCTATCCATATGCCTCCTCCCATGACCTCCTTCTCCTAATCTTCCAATTTTACTCTACAATGCCATGTAATAGGTTAAAGACATACGGTGACCAGGTTTGGCTAAATGGACCAATGGAGATATATGAGAGAGTAGTTGAACATTCCATACAGAACTGGAGAGGCAACAGGATGGTTAAATCAGCCTGTGAAATTTTGGACGCTGGCATTTTTGTTTTAACTTCATTACGAAAAGGAACTTATCAAGATGCATAAACCTTCTGGCAGAATGGCAAAGAACTGAGTGAGTTCAGATTATCCTGCAGCTAGTACTGGATTGGAACACAAGGAGACTGGTTTCAGGGGTGAGGGTTGAGTATGGTGGTAAATGTCCCAGTTCTCACACAGACAGGAAGTCTGTAAAAAAGTGAAGATGAGGAATTCATAGATACTAGGAATTAAGTCTAGAACTTGGTGGTTGATCAGGATGTAAACTTTGGAGATTTATTTTGGAAAGGTTTAGGGAGATTGGGCTTTATCTGGTCTCTCAGGATAGCAGGATAATTCTTTATTCAGCATATTGAGAGCACAGAACAGAAAAATACAGATGGTGTTCACACATGGTATTTAAAAGATCTTTCTTTCTATAATTATCACACTATGTATATTCCCTAATATTATTCTTGATAATTGGTACAGTATTGTTGCATTAGTTTTTGAAACGTGTTTTTTAGCTTCAAATATACTGAACCAAAGCCTCAGCTGCTTAAATTTTTCTCGCCTTTTGGAAGTTAATAACGCTCCTGAAAAAGCAATTAAACTAAAAAAATAAAGCTTCATTTTGAAGAATAAGCAGCTTGCAACCTGGTTTAACGCTGAGACGGCACTAATAACATAGCACTTATGATCTAAGGGAGAAAATAGAAAGGCTTTATTATTTCCCCAAACACTGAACCAACCAGGGCCTAAAGACACACTATCACCATTTATTGCATTAGATAACGTGCATTTTTGTAAATGAAATGCTTACTTCTGAGCATTATATCCTCCACTTTAGTGATTTGGCTAAATAGTTAATTTGATCTCTAAACATAAAGAGTTCTAATGTCGTTTCAAGACTCACAAGCCAAGTGAAAAGGTGAGAGGGAAAGACCAGTCCGCTGAGCCAAGGAGGCAGCCTCTACTCAGAGGTACATGACAGGGCAGGATGCTCCTCTTTGACCCAGAGAAAATAATCTGTGCATTTTAAGATAGGACTATTTCAAGAAGCCTCCTCCCTAATCCTTGCTCTGCTTTCCACAAGGCGGAGGATAAGGCAGGCAGGTTATTTCAGTAAAATAAAAGTGAAACTTGGCTTTCAACTGAGGGATTTAAGCCTTGCTTCTCTATTAGCCTCAAGAAATTGGACTCGCTCTTGTTGGCATACTCTTGGTGGTTTTAGCAGAGAGAAAAGCCTTTCACAGCTCTTATGCCCCAGAAACATACACATCCTTGTTGAATTCGACCCTTGAAATTGGAAACTGCTATCCTGAAGACAAAGCTCCACATATAAAGTAAAAACCATACTAAACAAATTATTTATACTTAATAAAATGGCTAACGTAACTCCCCAGGTTTCAACAATATTGATGGAGGCAAGAAGGGGGCACTCTGCTCAGCTCTTCTGATGCTGGTCACTAGATGCTTGGGATAAGGGTTGTATCTCTTGAGCGAAAGCAGTGTATCCTATCAGACAGACCCTCATGCCATATGGCACTGCACCAATTCTGAGCCCAGAGAGAAATATGTAACACTTGTTTTCTTTCCAGAAAAAAAGATTAAAGCTTGATCTTATACTGCTCTCATGCCCAATTTTCCCCTATTGGCTGTCAGGAAGCTTAGGTCCCTTGGAAGCCTTTCATAGTCCAGGTGCTTTCCAAATACTACCACTTTTCTCCCTCAACGAGTTTAGGTATATTTTTATCCAAACAATTTTAATTTTCTCAAATAACAAGTTTTTGGCTTTGACTTTCCTTGTAGAACAAGACGACTAAGAGATTTCATTATTTATGCAAGAGCACTTCATTTCACTTACGTGTTTGAATGCAGCAACCTCTTACAAAGCTATTAGAAGGGCTGGAAGAGCAAACTCGAGAAAGTAGGAGGCCTGGAAGAACAAAGAAGCAGAGGGGAGTTTTTGGTGCAAATCCTGAGAAGTCTCGACTACCCCTCAATAGAAATCCACCGGTTCCAGCCTTCTACTTGCTTCAGTTTCCAGTTGGCCTAAGGTGTTCTGGAGACTTTTAACCCTATGTGTTGAAAGAACAGCCTATAAAAGAAAAGGTATGGAGCTGACACAAACCTGATGCTGCATAGGTGGGAAACCTTTTCAGAGAGCTCTATGGTAACCATGTAAAAGGAAGCACCCATACTTAGATCCAAAAATGTATTTCTGAAATCTAAACAAAAGAAACAACCCAAAGGTACTCAGATCAATGTAACTGTAAGGGCATTACGGAATTGTTTTAGTATTTTATTGTTATTACATAGAAAAAGAAAACCCCCAAAATGTCTTAAATGTCTTAATGTCTTAAAGTCGGTTTATGATTGAATAGATCCTAGTATATATCCATTTTATGGAACTTTATACATAGTAGTAGAGTAGTTCTATATAAAATGAATAAAAATACCTTTTAAGTGTATGATGAATAAAAAAACACAAAGAAAATAACTACATATATAAATGCCATGGCAAAATACACCCCACCCCAAATACATATGCTATTTTCCTGTAAGTAATAGTTATCAATAAAGAGGAGATTTAGGAGTAATGGGAAGGAAAGAGAAAATGTTCATTTTTTAAATTCTATACAATTCTAATTTTTGAATGTTTAGAGTATGCATATATTTTCATATTTCTTATGAAATTTATAATCTTTTTGGTATTTTTATATTGATACAATTTAATAATTTATTGTCAGTATAGGAACAATCAGCAAATCTCAAATGAAATATATTTACTGAGTGCAATATCACTTACTGTTTATTGAATAGTATTTTTCAATGCTAGAGGATACTTTAATAAATTTTGACATTTCCCTAACTATAGATTTTTTTAAAAATTCATATTGATAATTTTTAGACTTTTTAAATTTTGAAATAATTGTTGATTCACCTGAAAATATTAGAAATAACAGAAATTCCATGTAACCTTTGCTCATTTTACCTCAAATGGCAACAGTGTACAAAAAACGGTCCTTCACAATTCCCTTTTAGACCCACATATATGTCCCTCCTCCCTCCCCTACCTCCTTAACCACTGCCAAATCCTAATCTCTCCTCTGTTTCCGTAATTTTGTCATTTCAAAATGTTATATAAACGGAATCATAGACTGTGCAATCTTTGGGGCCTGGATTTTATTTTTACCCAGCATAAATCTTCAGAGATTCATTCAGATCGTCCTCTGTATCAACTATGTGCCATTTTTATCCCTTTGTTGCCCAATTTCTAACTGGATTGCTTATTTATGGTTCTGTTTTGAGAATTCCTTATATATGCTAAACACTAATGCTTTGTTGGGTATGTGTTTCACAAATATTTTACCCCATCCTATAATTCATTTTTTCACCCTCTTTAAAGAAAGATCATGTTTAAAAGTTTTTAATTTTGATAAGGTCCAATTATCAATTTTTTTCCTTTTGTGGGTTTATCCCTTTGGTGTTAAGTCTTAGAACTCTTTACCAGGTCCTAGAACCCCCATTTTTTTCTCTCAAATATTTTTAGTTTTATGATTTACATTAAGTTTCTATTCACTTTGACTAGTCTTTTGGGTAAGTTATGAGAGTTTAGTCAAAGTTCTTTCCTCCCTCCACTTGGATGTCCAACTGTTCCAAAACCATTTTTTGAAAGATGATCTTTCCTTCACAGAATTGGTCCTGCCAAAAATCAGTTGTGCAGATTTGTGTGGATCTACTGCTGCATTCTCTATTTCTGTGCCACTGCTCTTTCTCTGCCAATATCATAGATTTTTTTATTACAATAGCTATACAGTGAGTCTAGAAATCAGGTCAACTGATTCCTTCCTTCTTATTTTTCTATTACAAAATTATTTTTGTTATTCTAGATCCTCTTCTTTTCCATATAGATTTTAAAATAATCATGTCTATATTTACAAAAAAATATCACTGATCTTTTGGGAGGAATTATATTAAACATATATATCAACTTAGAGGAAGTTAACATCTTACCTGTGTTGTCTTCCAATCCATGGACATGGTATTTCTCTCCCTTTGCTTAGATCTTTGATTTCTTTTTTTTTTTTTAAGATTTTATTTATTTATTTGACAGACAGAGATCACAAATAGGCAGAGAGGCAGGCAGAGAGAGAGGAAGAAGCAGGCTCCCTGCTGAGCAGAGAGCCAGATGTGGGGCTTGATCCCAGGACCCCGGGATCATGACCCGAGCCAAAGGCAGAGGCTTTAACCCACTGAGCCACCCAGGCACCCCAGATCTTTGGTATCTTTCAGCTTGGAAATTCAGGGTGGTAAAGTGTGGCAACTATAGGCCCGGCTTCACTTGTTCCTCTTCCAAAGATCACAGTATTTCTTGCTTATTTTAGGTGGAAGAATAAATTTGATCCCTGTTACTTCATTTTGGATAGAAGAGAATGTCTCCAAAAAATTTAATTACCCATGTATACTCATTTTCAGGTTGTATGCAAATTTAAAAAAGGCAAAATCTATTTTGACGTGGGCAGAATAAATAGTTCATGATGATAAATCCCAGGTAGTAATGATTTTGAGCATTCTTCATCAGATTAGATTTCAATTCAGTCACATAAGTGTTATTGAATTTTTATTATCTTTGTTTATAATGACTCTTGCACTTTGGAAGGATATTTTTTTTTCTTTTCTCTTTTTCATTCTTTTCAACCTAGGTCCCTGAATGTTGAGTGTAGACAGTAGACACTACAATTGTTGTGGTCATTGTTATTATCATTTGTTATTGTCATTGTTATTATCATCATTATGTAGAATTTATTGAGCACTTTCCTATGTCCTGGCAATAGGCTATATAATAAACTACATGGGATAATTAAATGTGAATCCTCACATTGTCTATTTCATGTTGGTAAACTATAATGTCCATTACATAGAAGAAGAAAGTGAAAACAAACAGGTGATGTATTTTACATTAGAATAAACACCCAGACAGCCTGACTTCAGAGCCTGGGGAAGCCACTGTGAAGAAACTGTATTAAAGCAAAAGTTTAATGTTTGTTTAAAAATACACGGCAGCTGGGATGCCTGGGTGGCTCAGTTGGTTAAGCAGCTGCCTTCGGCTCAGGTCATGATCCCAGCGTCCTGGGATCGAGTCCCACATCGGGCTCCTTGCTCGGCGTTGAGTCTGCTTCTCCCTCTGCCTCTGCCTGCCACTCTGTCTGCCTGTGCTCGCTCGCTCTCTCTGACAAATAAATTAAAAAAAAAATACATGGCAGCTTTTGACTACTGACATCCTTGTCAGGAAGACATTCTCACTGGTTATACTGGGCTATTTCATTACCCTGAAAACTGGTGACATGCTTTTAAAGCAGAGTCTTTTACCAGGTACTATCCCAAATGCCCTACTTGGACTTTCCTTAATTAAATGAACACTACCCTAAACTTTTCAATCAAATTTGAACTAAATGCTTACAGAGGACTCTATGGGCTAGAGGACTGTGTGTGGGTGTCCTCATTTCACACTGTTTGCTTTTTCTAGCAGATAAGCCCAGATAACAACAGACCATGACTTAGACTCCTAGGCCTTTCCAAATCAATGGTTACCCTGAGAAATTCATTAACATTTCCAAAGCAAACAAAAAAAATGCCAGTATCAAGGTCCATAAGCACGTGTTTTTAGGACAAAAGCAGATCAGCCAGTAAGATATAGAAAACCTGACACAGGCTTATCCAGAACTGTTAACATATAAATGAATATGTAGCTTCTCAAAGAGTCCTTTTAACCCCAATCACAGATACACTACATTTACTAAGATAATTCCCCTGTGCCCAGGGGCCCCTGGTGGACATTACTGCATGCAGAGTGGGTAGACTCAGTGCAAGCAGCAGTGGGTAGACTCTTCTCAAAGAGGAGGGGTTATAAGGAAGGTAAGGTAATCTGTCCATTGTTAAAAGGGGCAGTAGGACTTTTTACTTTTTATATTTTGCATCTGTTTTTGGGCTGCTCTTCCATTAAAACAGAGCTCTGATTTGTGGCCAGCATATGAGTGCTACCACTGCTAAAGTTTCAGGGTGCCTTTCGCAGGATTCCCACTTCAAATTTTAAAAGAGCTTGTCACTGCAAAAAAAGAGAAAGAAAAAGAATCTATCTGCCTGTTTGTCTACCAGTCTATCTCTCTACCTACCTCCCTATCTGTTGTGGTCTACAAGAAACAGGGGGCTGGTGGGATACTTAAGAGGAGGCAGGGAAGAAAACAATCTACTCACAGTTTAACCCCAACCGCCAACGCCAACTGTATATTCTATGCATTAAGGAGGGAAGACAGAGCAGCTGAAAGGAAACTGCAGAAGCCTTCCTTTACCAAGACTAGTGACCTTTTTAGCATCCTTGAAGAATGATTATTCTCATTGTTTTAGCAAATCAAATATAAAACACTCTTTTTAACTGAGGCTTGCACTTAATCCCATCACTTCCATGATTATTGCCCATTTGTAAATATGTGGGTGAGCATTACCAAATCACCTTGTTTCCCACCCCCGCCCCACCCACCGCCATTTCCTTATTTAGCTTGCAAGTAAATATATTTGGCTCAACATCTTGGGAAAACAAATATGCCTACAAGAGTTTTAGAACTGTGGTTTATTAAAATATAACACTTCTGAGCTGCAGAGGGAAAATTTTAGATGTTAAGGTTCTTATTGTTTCACAATTTTTCTATTGACAGATAACAAGCTTTTCTGATGAAGTGTTGTGTGGCATTATTTACACTTAAAAGTTCTACAATTCATAGACACAGAGAAGATTGATTTTCTTTTTAATTTTGAAAAATATATTTTTTTCCCCTCAAAAGCAAAATCAAGTCATCGGACTTCCTATAACTAATGCATTACATTTGGCGTTTGGTTGGTGCCCAAATGACAAAAACAAAATTTGTATAAGCAAACCATTTAGAGCCTACTTTCCCTTTCCTGCTTAGACCGATGATTTAAGCATAATATAGGTTTCTGAGCGCATAATAGGGTGAGGAGGCATTTGAATAAGTGCCCTACCTTCACTGAAAATAGTAAAAAATATTACATAGTAAAGAGATTTTGAAGTTAACATGTGACTATGTCTAGGCAATTTATAACCAGGACAGCAGGGAACAAATTGATATTTTTATTTAACAGATGATATTTCAAACACTCTAGATGGCATATTATTTGTTAAAGAGAAAAAAAGAAAAACAGTATAAATTGACTTATATTACAGATTATGCCTGTCTATATTGCCATCCAAACTGCATGATTTAAATCGACATATGTCTTCTTTCATCTGTGAAAGGACTTATTACTTTGTCCTTTCTAGACTCACTCTAAATTTTATTTATAGATAGTGAGGAGAATTTATAGCAGAGGCCTGTAAGTACAATATCAATTATTTGGAGAGCTCTATCTCTTACCTGTGGGTGCTGGAGATGGTGCTAATAAACTTTCAGATTCTTTTCAATGACTTTTAAATAAAAATTGAGATGTGCCTAATTGATCACAACAATGTTATTTACTCAGGTAGTTAGTATTTTTAAAGTACCCATAGAATGCATATTATGTGTGGGGGAAATGTGTCAGTTTTCTTTAAAAGGGGGACCCCTGGTATGGAAAATACTTTTCGGATCTCACAATGAACCAGCCCAAGCATGACTGTGGTTTCATGGAGAATTAGAAATGAAAAAGAATGGTTTCACTTACTCCAAGTTTCCCCAAGCCTCCACGGAACAGAATTTTTTTAAAGAAAACTTATATGCAATGATATATTTTAGAGCTTTTATTTCCTTTTCTCATCTCTCTCTCTTTTTTTTTTTAATTAGTTTGTTGTTAACTTCATTAGTATGAAGTTTTCTGGAAAAGATCTGTATTTAGTAATCACATATGGAATACATAAAATATGAAGACCTTGCAATGTATAAAACTTTTATATCGATGTTTTATTTAGTATTTTGACAAAAGTGGAGAAAAGAAAAACCATGTTGGGTTCCTAAGACCCACTTTGATGTTCTAAAACTCCCCTGTCAATTTGAAATATGACGGTATTTTTTTTCTAATTGAGTACAATATTCTAAGTACTTATTTAACATTTATTTATTGGTAACTAGATAGTTCTTATTTCTATAATCTTTGATATTATGGTCTAATTCTTCAGAAAATACTTGTTTCTCTAAATGTTTGCATTTAAAAGAGGTGTGAAAAAAAATTAAACAAGAACACTTTGACTTGGGACACCTGGGTGGCTCAGTTGGTTGGATGACTGCCTTCGGCTCAGGTCATGATCCCGGAGTTTCGGAATCGAGTCCCGCATCTGGCTCCCAGCTCCACAGGGAGTCTGCTTCTCCCTGTGACCTTCTCCTCGCTCATGCTCTCTCTCAAATAAATAAATAAAATCTTAAAAAAAAAAAAAAGAACACTTTGACTTTATGTGGTATGAGACCAGTGTAGAAAATAATATTCTTGGGACGCCTGGGTGGCTCAGTTGGTTGGTCGACTGCCTTCGGCTCAGGTCATGATCCCGGAGACCCGGGATCGAGTCCCGCATCAGGCTCCCAGCTCCACGGGAGTCTGCTTCTCCCTCTGACCTTCTCCTCGCTCATGCTCTCTCACTGCCTCTCTCTCAAATAAATAAATAAAATCTTAAAAAAAAAAAAAAAAAAAAAAGAAAATAATATTCTTATATTCTACATGGTGCTTTGTCAAGACTTCAATAATCCATAAGATAATTTAATTCTGAGTAGATTTCATATTAACACGTGCTAATTTTCCCCCATTTTGGTTGCTGATGTTTAATATAGATACTTTCTTGTCTGTGAGCTGAGCTCAACAACATGAATTATGGAAAGGGATCTGATCACATAATTATTTTTTCTATAAAGAAATCTGGAAAAGAGTAAGTTGATTTAAAAAATTAATGTATTAGTGTCTCCATGGATCAATTAAAAAAAAAAAAAGAAAAAGAAAAAGACCCTGACTAAATTTAAATCATCAGTAAAAGGAACCAGAAATATATGCCACCATGACATAAATGCAAATATATTATCAATTAGTTCAGATATAGTACTTGACATTTAAAGGTGATTTCTCCTAATTTAGACATGTAACATTCAGGTTTTTTTTTTTTTCTCAAAAGTTGACTCATATAAGGAAACTAATATGCATTCAATATATAGAATGAAGACATTTTAGAATAAAGTCTTATGAGAAATCTAAAGTAAAATATAAACAATGATTAACTCCAGAGAAGGGTCCAAAAATCAGGATGAAATGAAGGAAAGAGGTAAGATAATAAAAGAATTTTGATTTAAATGTTATACCCTGGGGAGCCTGGGTGGCTCAGTGGATTAAAGCCTCTGCCTTTGGCTCAGGTCATGATCCCAGGGTCCTGGGATCGAGCCCCCCATTGGGCTCTCTGCTCAGCAGGGAGTCTGCTTCCTCCTCTCTCTGCCTGCCTCTCTGCCTACTTGTAATCTTTGTCTGTCAAATAAATAAATTTAAAAATCTTAAAAAAAAAAAAATGTTATACCCTTTGCAATGTGCTAAATATATACATATTTTACCAAGTGTACTTTCTAAAATAAAATGTTTATATTAGAATTATTTTTATATATTGATTTTCAGAATGATAGCTGAAATATTATGACTATTTATAAATATATTTTTCCTTGAGGACATCAAAACTGAACCAATTTTAAATGCATAATTGCATTCCATCAATCACTTATAAAGGTTGAAGAGTGAAAATACTTGGCCAAAGGTCTGTAACAATATCCAAGTTACAGTTGTTTCTGCTCATTCTTTCTGTAATCTACCCAATTTTCAGGTCCTATTTGGATGTCTTTCACACACAGAAATATTGTTTTCATTCTCACTTACCATGTAATATCCCCCAACTCAAACCTAATGTCTTTATTTCTACCTGATGAGTAAGAAGAACCAGGAGGAAGCAAAAAGATTTCTCATTCTGACTGATTTGGTATACATCACCAGCCTTTAATTTTCATGTGCAAATGTTGTTTCATCAAGGTAGGAACAGTGCCCTAACCACCTTTTCATCTCACACAAAGCTTAGGCATACTCTTGGTGTTTGTTGAATAAATACATATTTAGTCATTGTGGCACTGCTTTTTTTTTTTTTTTTAATACAGGTGCACTTGCTTTTATAGAGACTATCTTTTAAATTGAATTGATTATTTGTTTTAGGATCATGCAAAATGATCTTATTCTGGTTGCTTTTATGGACTTTTAACAGCTATTAGTTCTTCAGGCAGCAAGGAATTATCTTCTTCCCTAAAGACTGAAATTGAAGTAAACCCAGGGAAATCAGCTTTTCTGGCTACAGATAGAGGTAATATACAGTATGATGTGAGAAACCAAACATTTTCACTAATACCCAATAGCTTGAACTTTTTATCAATTTGCTTCACTTCTCCGCACTTAGTTTCCTCATCTATAACACAGAATTTGTCATCTGACATACATTAAACTTCTTTTTTAGCATAGTTTTAGATTTACAGAAAAACTGCAAAGACAGAGTTCAGTTTAGACTTTAAAACAAAACAAAAATGTTACCAGTGATAAAGAAGGACATTCTGTAATGATGAAAGGAGGATTCTACCAAGAACATGATTATAAATGTACATGCACCTAACAACAGAGCCCATAAATATGTTAATAAAAACCTGACAGAATTAAGGAAGAAGTACACAATGAATCAACAATAGCTAGAAAGTTAAATATTCCTGTTGTGGTCTTCCCAAAGATGCAGGATGGACCATCACCTATAAATTGGTATGGATACTGAGACTGATGACTCTACATATCTACCAAGAGAGTATAAAATTTTGGTTACTCACATAATGAGGCTCTCTAAGGAGAGCAAGACTTTAGACTTTCCCCAGAAAGTCTAAAAATGACTCGAGAGCACAGAGAGGAGATCGGCTTAGAGTTTTTATGGTGATTAAGGGGTAGAGCAGAGGTGAAGCCTCACACGAAAGATGTACACTACTTGTCAATGCCAAAGGAAGGAGCACCTGAGCTCTCTCATCAGCTTAGAGTGGTGTGGATGGAAGACAGAGAGAGAGGGCTTAAAAACTCTCACTAGTAGAACATCAAAAAATAAGTCAGTCTCTTTATTACAACTCCAACTAATAACGGAGGTTAAAAATAGGCAGAAGATCAATAAGAAAACTGAAAATTTGAATCAACCATATGTAATAAATACATTATAAACACTCCACTCCAAATAGTACAATACACATTCTTCTCAAGTTTACATGAAACAGTGCCTTGAACAGATCATATGCTAGACCATAAAAAAGTTCCAATACACTTTCAAGATAAAAACACTCATCAAACTAAGAATAGACTGGAACCTCTTAAAACCGATAAGAACCACTGAAGGAAAACTTGCACTCAACTTCATACCAAATCATGGAAGATTGAACATGTTCCAATAAAGATAAAAAAAAAACAACAACATGGGGCGCCTGGGAGGTTCGGTGGGTTAAAGCCTCTGCCTTCGGCTCAGGTCATGGTCTCGGGGTCCTGGGATCGAGCCCTGCATCAGGGTCTCTGCTCGGTGGGGAGCCCGCTTCCCCCTCTCTCTCTGCCTGCCTCTCTGCCTACTTGTGATCTCTGTCTGTCAAATAAATAAATAAAATCTTAAAAAAAATACAACTCAAAGATGTCTGTTCTTATCATTTCTATTCCATATTAGCTGGAGGTTCTAGCTAGGGCAATCAGACAATAAGAATAAATAAAACTCAGCCAGAATGGAAACAAAGAAGCAACAGTATCTCTGCCTGTAGATGACATAATCTTGTATGTTAGATAATTCTAAGGAATTCACAGAATATCTATAGAACTAATAAAACATGTTCAGCAAAATTATAGGATACCAGATCAACAAAGAAAAATCTATTATATGTCTATACACTATAATGAATATACTAAAAATGAATGAATGTACTAAAAGCGAAATTAAGAATGGGGGCACCTGGGTGGCTCAGTCAGTTGGGGATCCAACTCTTGATTTCAGCTCAGGTCATGATCCAGCCTCCCCACGAGGTTCTGCACTTGGTGTGGAGTCTCCTTGTTCCTCTCCACCTGCACCCCCACCACTTGCTCTCCCTCTCCCTCTTAAATAAATAAATAAATAAAATCTTAGAAATGAATACAATTCCATTGATAACTGTGTTAAAGAAATAAAACTTAGACATAAATTTAACAAAAAAGTAAAAACTTGTGCATGCTTTAAATACTATAAAACATTTCGAAAGAGATTAAAGAAAACCTGAACAAATGGAAAAGTGCCCTAATGGGAGTAAGGAGCCTTTTCAACAAATGGTGCTAGGACAACTGGATATCTACATGCAAAGAGTGAGGTGGAACCCTGCCTCACATCATATACAAAAATTAACTCAAAATGGATCAGAGACCTAAATAGAACAGCTAGTTAAATTATTAGGAGAAAATGAAGTATAAATCTTCATTATCTTAGATTAGAAAACTGTTTCTTAGATATGATACCAAAAGCTCAAGCAATGAAAGTAAAAATCAGTAGGTTGGATTCACTGAGGGCAACCCTCTCGGGTCCCTTTCCTCCTCAGGAGTTTGGTACTACCACTTTACTATCTATTGTTCAATAAACCTTGCTTTGCTGAAAAAAATGAAAAAAAGAAAAGAAAAAAGGGAAAAAAGGTGGATTCACTGCAATTAGAAATATGTGCATCAAAGGACAAAATGAAGAAAGTGAATATGGTCTGGAAAGTATGGTCTGGAAGAAAATATTTGCAAATTATTTAACTGATGAAAGAATGGTATCCAGATTATATATATAAAACTGCTTCAAATGAAAAATAAAAAGACAAATAACCCAATAAAAATGGGCAAGGAATCTGAATAGACATTTCTCCAAGGAAGAGATATAAACGTGGCAATTAATGCACATGAAACAATGTTCAATGTCATTGGTTATTCAGGAAACGCAAGTCAACACCACAGTGAGATACCACTTCATACTCACCAGGATGTCCATAATACAAAAAACAAAGCACTGGTGAGGATGTGGGTAGATTGGAGATCTGAAACATTGCTGTTGGAATTGTAAAATAATACAACCACTTAGGAAAACAGTGCATCAGTTCCTCAACATACAAGTTCCTATGTGAGACAGCAATTCTACTACTATATACACCCCAAAATGACAACATACAGCCAGCAAAAACTTGTAGATAAATATTAATAGCAGCATTATTCGTAATGGCTAGGAAATGGATATAAACTAAGTGTCCATCAAATAGCAAATGGATAAACAAAATGTTATGTATATATTTAATGGGATAGTATTTTGCCATAAATATGAATGAAGTGCTGATATATTCTATAACACGGACAAACCTTGAAAATACTATGCCAAATGAAAAAAACCCAGTTGCAAAAGAACTGAAAGTATATGATTGCATTTATATGAACTGTACAGAAGAGGCAAATCTATAGAAAGATAGATTAGCATTTGCCTAGGGTAGGTGGGTTGGAGAGAAATGGAAAGTAAAATGCCAAAGGATACATGAATATAAAAGTAAGATTATAAAACTTTCAGAAAAAGTAAACATAGGAGTAACCTTTATGATTTTAAGTTAGGCAATTACTATTTAAATACGACATTATCTTAGATAAGATGCCTTAGACATGATAGGGTTTCTTTTTGAGGTGAGGAAATATTCTAAAGTTGCTTTTGATGATGTTCACACAGCTCCTAATATACTAAAGAACAATCAATTGTACAATTCAAATTACCTAATTGTATGCTATGTGAAATATATCTCAGTAATGTCACTAAAAATATTTTAAAGATTGTGGTAGATTTAACAATTACATATATAATACATGCAGCAAATAGTGGGCACTGGGGATAAGATGAGGCAAACAGATAAAATATTCTGACTAGATTAAAAAAATATATACAGTTGAAGGGGCACCTGGGTGGCTCAGTCTGTTAAGCGTTGGACTCTTGATTTTGGCTGGGCTCAGGTCATGCCCCACGTCGGACTCTGTACTGAGCATGGAGCCTGCTTGAGATTCTCTCTCTCTTGCCCTTTACTCCTCCCCCTCACTCATGCTCTCTCTCCTTCTCAAAAAAAAACAAAAAAAAATACAATTGGTGTAGTACGAAAGTAATATATTTTATGTAAGAAATACCAAATAAGTCAATGGCATGTTCAACTTTATCCTTCTTCTTTTTTTAAAAAATCCTATTTCTAAGGTTTAGTAAGATAGATAGAGTTTATTCCCTCTAAATTTTGTCATTCTCATTGTAAATTTTGTTGGCCTCCACCTATTTAGTAACATAAACACAAAGCTCCAGAAACTTTGCTTAAAAAAGTAAATCTGATCTCATCTTGCTCCTGGTAACAATTCCCTTTGATTTGCAAGTTAATCTGAACTTCTCCTGTCAGAACAACTTCTTGTTAGTATGTGTGTCTACTGGGCCAGTTTTGCTAGTAAACCTTGTCTATCCACAGAAAATGAAGAAGAATGAAGTAGAATGAATAAAAAAGGACAGAAGATTTCAATTTATCACCCAGGCCACATTGCATGCCTTCAAATCTCCTTTAAAGGCTAAGGTTATATATATACATTTTCTATTGGTTTAAGAACTCAAACAGACTTCAGTGACTGTATGGTCTTAATTTAATAGCAGAAATGTCTGGTACTTTTACAAATTAATTAATTTGTTTTAAAATTCTTTGCTTTGGTAATGAGTCTACTTATATTATTGAAGAGATGCATGTTAATATCATACTTTTTATTATTTGATTCTATTTTCACACTTCTTATTTTACAAAGAATGTGGTTTATTTCCAATTTATATCATTTGTCAATAAGTGCTGAAATTCATAATACATTCTCTGAGAGTTTCTAAATTTATTAATATCAATACATATTGGCATGCCATGTCAAAATATTTAGACCTGTAACCTTCCTCTATCACCCTGAAACTGAATTAATGCAAAAGTTAAATAACCAGAAATGTTAAAGAAGCTCTTTCATATAATATAATGACCATAGGTTTGGAATTAAAGAGACCGGTGCTTTAAAAAAAAAAAAAAAAGCTCAGCCCTTCATTATCTGGTACTAAAACCCCTTGAATTATACACACATAGTTTTTAAAACAAGGGTCGACATTGTTTGTTTTATAAAGAATTAACTAAAATAATACCTAAGGAATTAGCCCTATGCCCTCACTAAAGTATAGAAGATGTTCAGAAAATGTTTATTCTTCTCATCACTTTTGTAGGGCAGTTTATGATACTATGTTGCTTGCATAGAAAATCCACCTTTCACAACCTTGTGGTTTAGTCTGGGAGTGGGGACAGAAACAAACATAACAAACCAGCAAGCATGTAAAACTGTGTTATAAATTTGAGAGAGATTTGGAGGAGATGATGATAGATGGGGCAGTAGAGGTTAGAATTAAAATCTTACAGATTAGGGTTCCTGGTTGGCTGAGTGGGTTAAGCCTCTGCCTTCCGCTCAGGTCATAATCTCAGGGTCCTGGGATTGAGCCCCATATCAGGCTCTCTGCTCAGCAGGGAGCTTGCTTCCTCCTCTCTCTGCCTGCCTCTCTGCCTACTTGTAATCTCTGCCTGTCAAATAAATAAACAAAATCTTTAAAAAAAAATCTTACAGATTATTTTTAATATTATTTATTTATTTAGAAAGAGCACTTGCAAGTGGGGGGTTAGATAGAGGGGGGGGGGAGAGAATCTGAAGCAGGCTCCCCACTGAGTGGTGAGCCCCATGAGATCTCAGTCTCACAGTCCCATGTCATGACCTGAACCAAAATCAGGAGTCAGGTACTTAACTGACTGAGTCACACAAGCACCTCCAAAATCTTAAGGATTATTAAAAAATAGAAGGAAGGTTACATTTAAGGAGATAGAGCATAAAGAAGAAAGTTAACACAGCAAACTCAAGGAAAACAATAGAAAAATCAGATGATTATTTTGTGAAAGAGCAGATGTGGGAGAGGAACTGAATACAGCGTGATTAGGGTGATATATTAAAGGGCAAAAGCAATGATCACTGAAAGTTTTTGAGTCTGAGGAGGTAATAATATCAATTAATGTGAAGAAGGAAAAAATAAATGTAAAGAAGAAAAGAGGGCTGCTTTGGAGGATATTATTTTTCTGAGCTTCTTAGTCATTTAACTAATATGTATAATGTAAAGGGTCTCAGATCAGGATCACATTCACCAACATCTGTATTTGGGTTCTGTCCTATCATTTGCTATGTGAACATGAATATATTCTTTAATCTCTCTAACGTTCTTTTTCCTGTATAGAATGGAGCTATTACAATTCAATGAGATGGCTATTTGTGAGGATCAGAATTAATGGATATAAACTGTTTATCATCATTTGGGGTTCATGTTGGGTACTTATTAAAGGCAGAAATATTCTGAGCCTTTTAAGAACACATAACATTCTTTTTCCTCTTCTAGAGAAGACTCTAATACACAGCATTCAAAATCACTAATGGGCTTTAACTTAGGTCAAATGAGTTGTTGCTATTTAAATGTTTGTTTACAGTGGAATCATTTTCAGCTAAACTTTTGCAAAACTCCTTCATAGTTATATGCAGGGAGGGTCAACCGTCCCCCTAGAAGGCTGGAGGCATCTTTTCAGTCATCAAAAGTGTAAAGTCTAATTTCAGGTACCCAGGAGATTCTGAAAATGACTTCTGCCAACCAAATCATCATGCCCTCTAGATAAACCATCCCTACTTCTAGTTTGCCAGTTTCTTATGAGGAAAAAAAAAAAAAAAAAAAAAAAAAAGAAAGTCCTTCAAATTGTGAAACAAGATAATTAGAACTAGCTAGAACTTGGCTGATAATAGGCTGGGAATTTTTCAAGGGCATCATGTCAAAAACTGTATTTAATACAGGTCCAACATTTGTGAAAAATTGTACAAAGGGAAATGTTGCCACTTTGGATCCCTGAGGAGCTCAGTCCTTTGCCAACATGAATGAACGGCATTGTGCACAATCCATTGCTCCATTTCTAAGCAAAACATTGAAGTGGTTAGTGTCAGTCTGTTTCTTATATCTTCAGAGTTAGCAACTTAAAAAAGAAAAAAAAGAAAGAAATGAATTCCAAGCCTTTTAATGTTACACATTCAGAACCCCAGCATGGGAATTTTCTATCTAAAAGAAAAAAAGTATGATAGTTAAAATATTATGTAAATCAGAACTTCTCAAGGAGAACAAGAAAACATTCTACAGTTGTACCATATCATATCAGAATTTTTTTCTTAGAATACCTTTATTTTTAATTGATAGTTAACTCTTATTTCTAAACAGTGTTTTTCAAAAACATTAAATAAACGAAGAAATGAAAATCTCTTAAATAAGGTCTTGCATTTACCCCTGCAAACAATGACAATAAAAGAAGGATTCTGCATTTGGAGTTATCTTGGTGGATATGTGTGATGGTTGGTACTTAACATTAACAACAACAACAACAAAGCCAATGGCAACAAAATGCCACACAGAAACTGGCTATTGTGGGACGAAGAGTTTAGGGAAACTTCAGTAGTTTTTTTCTTTGGTGATCAGGAGTTAAAGTATAGCATATTCTTTTAACCATCAGAGGCAAAGGATGCAATGTGTGAAATGAGATGTATTTCAATTAAATCTTCTGATGACACTGGCATTCTTTAAATGACTTCATCGCATGCTATTTCCTATTATTTCCTCACTCTAACTTCAGCTTAGAAGATTAAGGCTCTGAGAATGAGTGTCGAAGTCCTAAGGTTTCATCTTGGATCTGTTCCTCACCGACTAAACCTGTCCTGTGAAACCTAACAAATCACTTGACAACACATAGGTTTCATTTTGCCAAGTCTAAAGACTCTTTGTATTTTCAAACTATACAAATACTCAAAACCTGCTGTCACTGATGCTTATCAGAAAATCTATCCACATTCACCAAATAATCTAGTCATTTTACTTATATAAACAAAGGGAGACTCCCTAACGGAGGGCTATTACTTTAGCCATGCTGAATAGGTTCAACAAAATTTAATGAGAAGTAAATGTAATTAAAATGGATTTCCAATTCTGGGGAAGACAAGAGTTATGGATAGCCTACATTCCAATTCTGGTGAAGACAAGAGTTATGGATAGCCTCCATACACTCCAACCATAAACAACCATATCAATGGATTAAATTTATGAAGCAGCTATTTGTAGGTATTGGACAACAAAAAGAATTGAAATACATGATGTGAACTGCATATCTACTGTAGGTTCTATCTGTCTGGAGCCATTTTCCAAACTTTGTCATAAAGAAGTGGCCAGACAACAATAGTTTCATGGGGCAGAAGAAACAGAGATCAGGGTTCAGGGTTTTGAATAAGCAAAAATGTGTGGTACAGAGAAAGAGTAACAGATATCTGGATAGTGATGCTCTTGAGTCTTTGGTTGAATACTAACTCATATATTCAGGATGGGACTCTGAAAACTGGCAGAGAACAACTTTCTTTATGGAAGTCAAACAGTACTGGGAAGGATTTGAATTCTAATCAACTATTTAGAGAGATATCACTGAATACTCACTCATCCAATTAAAACCCCAGAAAAGCCTTTCCCTATAAATAGAGCTGATGTAATCTTAGAGTAAGAGTTACTTTATGCTGTTCCCAACAAAACCTAGCTTCAGGGTAATTAAGCTGATCAAACAGTTAATTAAGGGCTCAACAGAGCAAAAGTGAAAGCTCTTGAGTATGAAATCTAGCTTTTTATACATATGGTACAATTAAAAAATTGTAACACATAACCAAGAATAAACAATCAATAGAAACAGACTGAGAGATGACACTATTATAAAAATTATCAGAGTAGAGATTTAAAGCAGCCATGTAAATACATTCAAGGATTTAACAGAAGAAATGGATGTGAAAGTAAAGTAGAAGTAAAGAAAGTTTTGGAAAGAAAAACATCTCCAAATGTGACATAAATATTAACCTACATATTTGAGATGCAAAACAAATCCCAAACAGTGTAAGCAAAAGTAACAAATCTAAGCATGCTGTTGCTGAAATCAGTGAAAACTTAAGAGTCAGAAAATCTCAAAAAAAAACTGGATGGAGAAAGATGAAAACATACACAAGGAAACACTGATAAGAATGGGTGCTGATGTTTCATCAGAACAATGCAAGGGAGGAGCCAACTGAATACCTTAAAATTACTAAAAATAAAAAGTCATCTTTGAATTATAAGTCCAAAGAAAATAGTAGTAAAAACATAAGCAAAATAGACATTTTCAGTATAAGAACTGAGAGAATCTGATACCAGCAAACTGGAACTAAAAGCAACATTAGACCAAGTTTTTTTCAGGCAAAAGGAAGGCCCGCATATAGGACTGTATCAGGTCCGCATAAGTGACAAAAAAGAAAATTGGTAAATAGGTGTGTAAATATAGAAGACCAGTCTTTTCCTGTGGGGAAAAAGAAATCTTTAAAGGGAAATTGACTATTTAAGGCAAAACTACAACAATATATTGAGATTTATAATAAATGTAGAATTAGAATAAAAACAACCGAACAAAAAGGAAGATGGTTGGAAAGTGAGGTATATTATGTGAAGCTGATAAATTCCAATAAAGTTAGACTGCAGATGTTGACACTAAATACCATAATCCTTAGAATGACAGCTGAAAGTAAAACAAACAGATAAAACAAAAATGGTGAATTGCTGAGATTTATAGAATAATAAAAATAAGAACTTGTTTAATCCAAAAGAAGTCAGGAGGTTGAAATAAGAACAGATGGGACAGTGATGTTTATGGCAGCATTATTGACAATAGTCAAATTATGGAAAGAGCTGTGTCCTCTAAATGATGAATTGATAAAGAAGATATGGTATGTATACATGATGAAATATTACTCAGCCATAAGAAGAATGGAATCTGTCATATGCAAGACATAGATAGAACTAGAGAGTCTTATGCTAAGCAAAATAAGTCAGCCAGAGAAAGACAAATACTGTATAATTTCACTTATGCATGGAATTTAAGAAACAAAAAAAATGAACAAAGGGGCAAAAAAAGAGAGAGAGAGAGGCAAAACAAGAAACAGACTCTTAACTATAGAGATTAAACTAATGATTACTAGAGGGGAGGTAGGCAGGGTGATGGGTTAAATAGGTGATGGGAATTAAGGAGGGCCCTTGTGATGAGCACTGGGTGTTGTATATAAGTTATGAATCACTATATTGTATACCTGAAACTAATACTATACTGTATGTTAACTGAATGGAATTTAAATGAAAACTTAAAAAAAAAAAAAAAGGAACAGATGGTACAAAGATAATTTAAAAATCACAATGGTACATATAAACCAAAGCATGTCAATAATTATATTATGTAAAAATTCTATTGAGGGGCACCTGGGTGGCTCAGTGGGTTAAGCCTCTGGCTTCAGCTCAGGTCATAATCTCAGGGTCCTGGGATCGAGCCCCGCATCAGGCTCTCTGCTCAGCAGGGAGCCAGCTTCCCTCCCTCTCTCTGCCTGCCTCTCTGCCTACTTGTGATCTCTCTCTCTGTCAAATAAATAAATGAAATCTTTAAAAAAAATAAAAAAATAAAAATTCTATTGAAGTCCAGTGAAAAGATATTTTCACATGATATTACCAAAAACAAACAAACAAACAAACAAAAAAACAGGAGAGACCCAACTATATGCTATTTACAAGAGATACCTTTAATTCATAAAGACACAGTACAAAGATGAGTGATGGAAAGAGTAAGCAAGAGAAAGTCTATACATCTATGTTAACATCAAACATAGTAGATTTCAAGAGGAAAGTCTTGCTATCAAAGACAAAGAGGGCATTTCATAATTTCAGTTCCATAAGCAGACACACACTGCATGCTCAGTAATTGATAGAAAAATATAGGAATTCAGTAAGGATATAAAAGATTTAAATATAATTAAGAACCTAGTTGATATTTATAAAACACTGTGCACAACAAATGCTGAACATGTATTTTACAAGGTCATATAGAACATGAAAAATGATAGACCATAGCACTAGTCTCACTAGTTCCGGTGGTTTGACGTCATATAGTATGTACTCTGAGCATGACAGAATTAGATTAGGCATTTAAAAAAAAATATGGAAAATCTCAAAACACTGGGAAAGTCAGTAATACACTCACAAATAACTCATGGTTGAAACAAGAGCTAACAAAATTAGAGGATACTTAGAACTATATGTAAAAAAAAAAAGAAGATACTTAGAACTGAATGATAATTAAAAAGGCATATTAAAAAAGGCATATATGCATATATGCATATATATTCATAGTAGTGGTGCTAATAGGGAAAACTATAGTTTCAATAGTTTTTATTAAAAAAGATGAGAGACCAAAAATTAATTATCAAAATGTTAGCCATATGGGACGCCTGGGTGGCTCAGTTGGTTAAGCGGCTGCCTTCGGCTCAGGTCATGATCCCAGCGTCCTGGGATGGAGTCAGCAGGGAGCCTGCTTCTCCCTCTGCCTCTGCTGCCACTCTGCCTGCCTGTGCTCTCCCCCTCTCTCTCTCTCTCTCTGACAAATAAAGAAATAAAATCTAAAAAATATGTTAGCCATAAAAACCTGGTGAAAAGGAATTAACTATTAAAATTAATCCCAAAAAAAAGCAACTAATAAAGATGAAAAGGGAAAGAAAAGAAAAAGAAAAGATGACTAACAGGAAAAAAAATGAAATTCATCATTAATGCTATAGAAATATTATCATAAAATAAAATAAAATATAACCACCTTAATAAGCTCATAACCAGACTGATTAAGAAAAAAATGTATCAGAAAAGAATGAAGCAGCATCAATATCAAAATTATAATTATGAGCAACTTAATAGCTATAAATTTAACAATCCATATTAAAAGGACACATTTATTGAAAAACACACATTAATGGACTGATGCATTTGCTAGACATTGCATTTTTTAAATTAATAATCTTCTCACAAAGAAATCTTCAGGTGCAGATGGCTTCACTGTTGAATTCTAGAAAACATTACTGGAAGAAATCCTATCAATCTTAAACAAACTCAGAAAACAGTGGAGGAGGAAACTCCTTTTAATTTTAAGAGGTCAGCATAACCTTGATAGGGAAACTAGAAAAGCACAGAACAAGCAAATAAAGTTCCAAACTAATAGCCTCACACAGTTTGCTAAATATTAGCAGGTTGAACCCAATAATATAATATATAAAAATAAAAATAAATAAAATACCAATTTGGTTTTATCCTTGAATGGCAGTCCACTTTAACACTGAACATCAGTCAACATTATTTATCACATTAACAGAATAAAGAAGAAAATAATATGATCATGTGAACAACTGCAGAAAAACAATTTGACAAAATTTAAACTACATTCATGATAAAAAAAATCTCATAGCAAAGTAGAAAGAAAAATAAAGGCAGGAGGATTTCTTCAGACAGATAAAGACATCTATGAAACTTCTACTATGAACATTACACTTAATAGTGAAAGATTAACGATTCCTCTCCATATCAGGAGTAAGATAAGATTGGCTGTCCTGACCACTGCTATTTAACATTGGCCTGGATGTCCTATCCAGTGTAACAATAACACAAGGAAAATAAAGTGCATAAATATTCAAGTATAAAATTAGAAGAGATGTAAAATATACTTTAGTACATATATAGAAATCACAAAGAAACTCCAAATTAATTTCTCAAACTAACAAGTGAATTAATGAATACCACAAACTATGAGGACAACATAAAATATCTTTTCCATGAACAACTGGCAAATCAAATAAAAAGACTCATTTACAACAGCATCAGAAATCATAAACCATGTAGAATTAGGTTTACCAAAAAATATGTAAGATTACTACACACACAAACAAACACACACACACACACACACACAAACCTACAAAAGATGGTTTGGGGAAATTTGTAGAAGAATTAAAATATTGGTGAGATATACCATGTTAATGGATTAGAGACACTAAGGGAAGAGAGAGAGAGAGCGCAATTTTACTTCTATGTGTTTAGCCAAGAGATATGGAAACATAGATCCATGCAAATTTGTGTATGTGAATTTGTTCACAATAACCAAAAACAGTAGTAATCCAATTGTCCATTAACTACTCACTATATAGGAAAATTGTTAATATATCCTTATTATGCAATAGTAATCAGCAATGAAAAGTAGCTAAATATTACTATATGCAACAACATGGATGAATTAAAAAAAACAAGTATGTGCATAAAAGAAGTACAGAACAGGAGTGCCTGGCTGGCTCAGTTGGTAGAGCACAAGACTCCTAATTGCAGGGCCATGAGTTCCAGCCCCATGTTGGGTGCAGATTTTAAGTTAAAAAAAAAAATTATATAGTATAGGCTTTTTTCTTTAGTAAGAACATACTTTAAATCCTAGCACAGTCAGTGAAAGAGAAAAAAAATCAAAGAGAATTAGTGGAGATAAAATGAAAAACTAAAATTATTTAAAATTATTTGGTTAATCCAAAAGGAAGCAGGGAAAAGAGGGTGAGAGAAGGAAAAGTAAACAGATGGTACAAATAGAAAATAATTAGGGATCATGGATTTGAACTTTGTCATATTGATAATTATATTAAATACAAATAGTCTAAACGTAGCAATTAAAAAGTAGATATTCTCAGAAAAGGTAAGAAAACAACACCCAACAATATGCTTCCCAAAAGAAAGCTTTCTTCACATACATAAAGACACAGATAAAAGAAAAGGAATAGTATGCCAAAAAAACATATCATGCAAACAAATTATCAAAGCTGACATGTCTATTTTAAAATATCAGACAATATAGACTCCAGGACATAAAGTCTTACCATGAGTAATGAAGGACATTTCATAATGTTAAGAGATTGATTCATCAAGATAGTACAACCATCCTCAATGTGTATGAACCTAATTATAGAGCTTTAAAATACACGAAGCAACAACTTACAGAACTTGAAGAAATCTGTAATTATAAAGATTTCAATGTTTTTATCATTAATTAATAAAAGACTTTAAAATAAGAAATGAAATATAAGACTAGGACAATGTTGTTAAAGAACTTTGATAGATATTTATTGAACACTTGACCTAATACCTGCAAAATATATAGAATCTTTACATGTACAAGGAATATTCGCGAAGGCAGACCAGATGGACCATAAAATAGTTCTCAGTAAACATAAGAGAATTGAAATCAGAGAATATCTTCTGACCTGATCAATCTTAAATCAGAGGACATTAATAGAAGAGTATCTGAAAAAAAAAATCCCCAAGTATGCATATAATGTTAACTGACTTTCAACAATCGCTCCAATATAATTTTGGGAAAGGAAATTCTTTTCAATAAATGATGCTGGAATAACTATACTTTCATGTGTAAAAGAAAGGAACCCAACAGGATATGCATAAGTTAATTTGAAAAGTATTGCATAGATTAAGCCAGGGTTAGAGAGGCAAAATGGTGGAGGAGTAGCTGACTGAAAGACATCAGATCCCAGGAGTTCAGCTAGACAGGTATCAAACCATTCCGAACATCTACAAACTCAATAGGAGACAGAAGAGAAGAAGAACAGCAATTCTAGGAACAGAAAATCAACCACTTTCTGAAAGGTAGGATAAGAGAAGTGAATCCGAAGTGATGGAAAGACAGACTGTGGGGAGAGGGGCTGGCTCCCAGAAAGCAGCAGAGCTGCAGAGCACAAAATCAGAACTTCTAGAAGTCAGCTCCACTGAGAGACATTGCTCCATAGGGTAAGCAGGAGTGGAGCCCTCACGGGGACAGTAGTTTCAGGTCCCGCGGGGTCACAGAAAGATCGGGGGTGTCTGAGTGTGGCAGAGGTGCCAGGTATTGGAGCAGGGAAGCCGACTACAGAGACAAAGCCAAAGAGTGAGCTTTCAGATTGGGGTTACCTTAAACCATGATTCAAGGCACAGTCAGACCACTGTTCTTCGAGAAGGGACCCCAAATCTAGCACATGGGTTTGCTCTAGTCTTCAGCCTCAGCACATTCCTCCTCTTTTTTTTCTTTTTCCAACCAATTTATCTTAACAATTCCCTTTTTAGAATTTTAAAAAATTTTTTTCATCTTTATAGTCATATTCCATCCCTTCATCATGTTTACCCTTATTTTTGTATATATATAAATTTTTCTTTCTTTAAAATTTTGGGAGGTAGTTTCTTCTAAGATACCAAAATACACCCAAAATCAAGTGGGTGGCTCTGTTCTATTCACCAGTCTAATATATATATATATTATATATACATATATATAATATATAATATTTAAAATTAAATAAAATATATAATTTATACATATAAGTATAAAATATAATATATAATATATTTTATATATATAATTTTTTATTCTTTATATCTTTTTCCCCCTTCTCACCCCAGTAGTTTTGGATCTCTTCTGATTTGGTTAGCGTACATTTTTCTGGGGTCTTTGCCACACTTTTAGTATTCTATGCCCTCGTCCATACATTCTTAACTGGATAAAATGACAAGGTGGAAACTCACCACAAAAAAAAAAAGAAGAGGCAGTAACAACAGCTAGGGACCTAATCAATACGCACTTGGTAATATGTCAGAACTAGAGTTCAGAATGATGATTCTCAAGGTGCTAGGTGGGCTCAAAAAAGGCATGGAAGATATTAGAGAAACTCTGTATGGAGAAATAAAATCCCTTTCTGGAGAAATAAAAGAACTAAAATCTAACAAGTTGAAATGAAAAAGCTATTAATGAGGGTGATCAAAAATGGAGGCTCTTACTGCTAGGATAAATGAGACAGAAGAGAGAACTAGATGATGGAACATAGAAGATAAAATGAAAGAGAATAAAGAAGCTGAGCAAAAGAGAGACAAACAACTACTGGACCACGAGGGGAGAATTCAAGAGGTAAGTGGTACCATAAGACGAACAATATTAGAATCTCAAATGGGATTCCAGATGAAGAAGAGAGAGAGGGGCAGAAGGTATATTGGAGTGAATTATACTAGAGAATTTCCCTAATATGGCAAAGGGAACAAGCATCGATTTCCAGGAGACACAGAGAATCCCCCATCAAAATCAATAAAAATAGGTCTACACCCCATCACTAATAGTAAAACTTATAAGTCTTAGTGACGAAGAGAAAATCCTGAAAGCAGCTTGGGACAAGAGGTCTGTAACATACAATGGTAGAAATATTAGATTGGCAGCACACTTATCCACAGAGACCTGGCAGGCCAGAAAGAACTGATATATTGATGATATATTCAGAGCACTAAATGAGAAAAACATTCAGCCAACAATACTGTATCCAGCTAGACTGTCAATGAAAATAGGAGAAATAAAAGGCTTCCAGGACAAACAAAAACTAAAAGAATTTGCAAACACCAAATAAGTCCTACAGGAAATATTGAAAGGGGTCCTCAAAACAAATAGAGAGCCTAAAAGTAGTAGACCAGAAAGGAACAAAGACAATATACAGTAACAGTCACCTTACAGGCAATACAATGGCACTAAATTCATATCTTTCAATAGTTATCCTGAATGTAAATGGGCTAAATGCCCCAATCAAAAGACACAGAGTATCAGAATGGATAAAAAACTAAAACCCATCAATATGCTGTCTACAAGAAACTCATTTTAGACCCAAAGACACCTCCATATTTAAAGTGAGGGGGTGGAAAACAATTTACCATGCTAATGGACATCAAAAGAAAGCTGGGGTGGCAATCCTTATATGAGGTAAATTAGATTTTAAGCCAAAGACTAAAATAAGAGATGAGGAAGGACACTGTATCATACTCAAAGGGTCTGTCCAACAAGAGGATCTAACAATTTTAAATATCTATGCCCCTAACATGGGAGCAGCCAACTATATAAACCAATTAAAAACAAAATCAAAGAAATAAATCAACAATAACACAATAATAGTAGTGGACTTTAATACCCCTCTCACTGAAATGGACAGATCATCCAAGCAAAAGATCAACAAGGAAAAAAAGGCATTAAATTATGCACTGGACCAGATGGACATCACAGATATATTCAGAACATTCCATCCCAAAGCAACAGAATACACATTCTTCTCTAGTGCACATGGAACACCCTCCAGAATAGATCACATCCTGGGTCATATATCAGGTTTCAACTGGTACCAAAAGATTGGGATCATTCCCTGCATATTTTCAGACCACAATGCTCTGAAGCTGGAACTCAATCACAAGAGGAAAGTTGGAAAGAACTCAAATACATGGAGGCTAAAGAGCATCCTACTAAAGAATGAATGGGTCAAACAAGAAATTAAAGAAGAATTGAAAAAGTTCATGGAAACAGATGAAAATGAAAACACAACACAACTGTTCAAAATCTGTGGTCAGCAAAGGTGGTCCTGAGAGAAAAGTATATAGCAATACAAGTGTTTCTCAAAAAACAAGAAAGGTCTCAAGTACACAACCTAACCCTACACCTAAAGGAGCTGGAGAAAGAATAGCAAAGAAAGCCTAACCCAGCAGGAGAAGAGAAATCATAAAGATCAGAGCAGAAATCATTGAAATAAAAACCAAAAGAACAGCAGTACAGATAAACAAAACTAGGAGCTTATTCTTTGAAAGAATTGATAAACCCCTGGCCAGTCTTATCAAAAAGAAAAGAGAAAGGATCCAAATAAATAAAATCATGAATGAAAGAGGAGAGATCACAACCAACACCAAAAAATACAATTATAAGAACATATTATGAGCAACCTTACACCAGGATATTTGACAATCTGGAAGAAATGGATGCATTCCTAGAGACATATAAACTACCAAAACTGAACCAGGAAGAAATAGAAAACCTGAACAGACCCATAACCAGTAAGGAGATTGAAGCAGTCATCAAAAAATCTCCCAATAAACAAGAGCCCAGGGCCAGATGGCTTCCCAGGGGAATTCTACCAAACATTTAAAGAAGAATTAATACCTATTCTACTGAAACTGTTTCTAAAAATAGAAATGGAAGGAAAACTTCCATACTCCTTTTATGAGGCCAGCATTACCTTGATCCCAAAACCAAAGACCCCACCAAAAAGGAGAATAACAGACCAATATCCCTGATGAACACAGATGCAAAAATTCTTACCAAAATGCTAGCCAATAGGATCCAACAGTACTTTAAAAGGATTATTCATCACCATCAAGTGGGATTATTCCTGGGCTGCAAGGTTGGTTTAACACCTGCAAATTAATCAGTGTGATAGAATACATTAATAAAAGAACAAGAACCATATGATACTCTTAATAGATGCTGAAAAAGCATTTGACAAAAAGATCCTTTCTTGATCAAAGCTCTTAAAAGTGTAGGGATAGAGGTACATACCTCCATATAATCAAAGCCATCTATGAATAATCCAAAGCGAATATCATTCTCAATGGGGAAGAACTGAGAGCTTTTCCCCTAAAGTCAGGAACAGCAGGGCTGTCCATTATCACCACTGCTATTCAACATAGTACTAGAATTCCTAGCCTCAGCAATCAGACAAGAAAAAGAAATAAAAGCATCTGAATCAGCAAAGAATAAGTCAAACTCTCACTCTTTGTAGCTGATATGATCTATGTGGAAAACCCAAAAGACTCCACTCCAAAACTTCTAGAACTCATTCAGGAATTCAGTAACGTGTCAGGATATAAAATCAATGCACAGAAATCATTTGCATTTCTATACACCAATAGCAAGACAGAAGAGAGAGAAAGAGAGGGAGTGCCTAGATTTCAGCCCGGTATCCCTGCTCCCAGCTCAGCAGAGAGCCTGCTTCTCCCTCTCCCTCCGCTGCTTCCCTGCTTGTGCTCTTTCTCTCTCTCAAATAAATAAAATCTTTAACATTAGGTTCTAAGCACAAATTCAAGTAATCCTCTTATTCCCATCAACATTACCTTTTCTTCTTTCCTTTTTAAAGTTTCTTTCTTCCTTTCTTCCCTCTCCTTCTTCTCTTCTCCTTCCTTCTTTCATCTTTCTTTCCTTCCTCTCTCTCTCTCTCTTTCATTGTATGCTTTCCTCAAATAAAATATTTTGTAGTCAGAGAATTGAGTGGAGATAAATATTTTTAACTCATTATTGGGCACTTTTTAAAACCTTGGTTATATATCCATAAATATGGGAAACAAACTAAAATTGCACATGGGTCTTCTCACTTCACCCTATCAGTAACTTTATGAGATAAATATTATGATCATTCGTATGTTGAAGGCGTTTGTGCCAAAGTTACAAAGCCTAGAAACAGAGAAGGTGGGTTTCAGACTCAGTTCAAACACTGCAAGGAGAGCGGAGTGTTCCACAGGCTTGTCAGAAAATCATCTATGGAATTGTTAGTATTAAGTCAACATTTCTTTCCCCATCAAGTCCAAGGAAATTCAGTTATAATGGAGGCATTTACCACTGTTACATTTTCATCATAACTAACACAAGCTAATATTCTCTATAAAATTACTACCATGAATTAACTTTATGTCTGCAGAAAATGGGATTGTATGTAATTACTGATTTCCATTCACAATAAAATAAGCAAATTATCTTTACCAACATAAATGCACCATAAATTGTTTTGAGGCATAATGAAGAAATGAATTTCTGAAAGAAATATGGACCAAATCTGCCAAATTATTGTAAATGATAGCCCCTTTAAAATTAGGGCATGTAATTGCAATTGGAAAATGTTATCCTCTTAACAGTTACATTATTATTTGAGTAGACCAATAATCCTCTTTGCTGATGTTCTATTTCTGGAGTATTGACAAATTTTACACATTTTAAATATCAGAACATCATCAAATTTATATATAGAATGATTTACTGTTTTCAAGATCAGATTTGTCATAATGAAGTGTCATCCATGAGTACAACATAATGACACTGTAATTGAGAGAAGATTCTTTGGCAAATAAAAAAGAATGCTATTTTTCTTTGGATATTTCTGAGTTTGTTGACAATTTTCAGCTGAGTATACTTTCAATTCAAAAGACTGTTCTAACATATGGCCACTTGCATTTAATCTTAATGAGTGAAAATAACCTTTACTACATGACATTTTAAATCAAATAGAATAATCAGCCTAATTTCAGCATAGTATTTTATAACAATTATCTATTACATTTTGCATAAGAATGCAACATCTGCATCAGAAAATGTCACAGATAATAAAGGTAGTGATCGTTTTGTTGTAAAACTCTCATGTTATCTAATAGAAAGAACCCTCTATGTTATAAAGCCAATTCTAGTTAACTAGTAGCACTCAATTAAAATGCTTTCAAAGCAAACTTTCATTGAACTCAGAGTAGCTATGAGTGACTGGAAAGACTTTCCACTCAATGAATTAACCCATAAGTGATCCCTTTTCCACATTGCACACTCATTTAAATAAGAGAAACGTTTGCTAACCTTGTTGCTTTGCTAGTATCTTCCCAGCATTAATTTCTCTGTGACTTCTCTTAAAAAAAAAAATCTCTACATCTATTTTTCTATTTATAGAGCAAATGCTACGGTAAGCACAGCATGACACTCAATTTAAGAATACCTCTAAGGGGGCACCTGGGTGGCTCAGTGGGTTAGAGCCTCTGCCTTTGGCTCAGGTCATGATCCCAGGGTCCTGGGATCGAGCCCCGCATTGGGCTCTCTGCTCGGCGGGGAGCCTGCTTCCTCCTCTCTCTCTGCCTACTTGTGATCTCTGTCTGTCAAATAAATAAATAAAATCTTAAAACAAACAAAAAAAAAGAATACCTCTAGGGACAGTGTTTTTAAAAAGTTTCACATGTCAGAATATTTTGAAGTATTTTCATAAATTTAAATGTGTATCAGGTGCCTGGGTGACTCAGCTGGTTAAGCGTCTACTTTTGGCTCAAGTCATGATCCCTGAGATCAAGCCCCGAAACCAGGTCCCTGCTCAGTGCGGAGTCTGCTTCTCTCTCTGTCCCATACCCCACCCATGCACTCTCTCTCGCTCTCTCTCTCACTTGCTCTCTCTCTCTCAAGTAAGTAAAATCCTTAAAAAAAAATAAATGCACATCAATATAATGGATATAAACTCATAAAGCATGATCATTCTGATAAAAGTAAAAACACAATTCCAAGTGATTGTCCTTAAATTGAACAATGGGAGAAAACAGTACAAAAGCATAATTCTCTCAAAGAAGTAAATATACAGATCATTGGAAAATGTTTTTTTATGAAATAGTAATTTCATGCCCCCCAAATAAAAACAAATATAGTTATAGAAGCCAATTTCATTTCATAAAAGCAAAAGAAATAATGGAGAAATTATTTATATACTTGTTTTCATTGTAAAATATGGATATCGATACCAGGATGAAGTTCCTCTTGGGAGTTGTTATAATAACTACTAAACATTTCTGTTTCATTTTTCATAATTTCTTTCTTTGGGGAGAGGGGCTGGATTTATTAATGGCTAAATTTTATTTCCCCAATCTCTATTTTACCTGAAATTCCCCCTCCTAAAGACCACTAACTAGACGTTTCCAAGCGTAGGAAAAGTTGACTAATGAAATTGACTAATGATTATTTTTAATCACTTATTTCTCACATTCAGCCTTTAAAATCTTTCAAAACTCCTGCAAGGTCTACAAGTAAGACAAAATCATGAGAAATAACACTTAGCAATAGAAGAATTTGATAAACACAAATTATTTGAACTTAATTTTATTGATCTGTAAAACTGGATCAGAAATAGTACACACCCCAGTGGAACATCTAAGGGACTGATTCATAGAATATATCTTAAGCAACTGATATACCAGTGGTTATTTCTTCAAGAAAGTCCCTGAGGCCATGACTCATAATACAGATTTAGTTTTATGGAAGCAAAAGACAGAGGAACACAGGGGAAAGCATCAAGTTCTAGCTCTATTATGGCCTAAAACAGACTTCATTCATTAATTTTTTTTTTTTTTTTTTAGGAATTTTAGGATGAGTTAGTTTCGTGTTGTTCGGCATTGCATATTTGATGAAAGTCCCTCTAGCAAGCACTTAGATGAAAACAGAAGAAAGGGACAAATCATGCTGTATTGACTATAACAACTAATTTTGGGCTTAATAAAAATAATTCATTTCATGGATATCAATTGAGCAATATGTGTTCGAGATACTGTGATGGATACCACAGATAAAACTGACAAATAAGGCAGTGTTTCCTGGACCTCTTTGTCTCTGAATATTGGTTAGCACATTTGTCTTTGAAAGAAATTTCATATAAGTAAATGGCACAGATGTCACAAGACTATTTCAGCCACCAAAAGCTTACATTACAAGTCTGTGAGCCAGATCAGTGCGCTTCTAAATATACCATAAATATGAAAACCACGCCTTAGAGCTCACTGAGACCATATTCAGTAAGTGCTTTGTAATAGATTTCACTGTGGGGTCTTATCTTTGACTCTGTCTTGATCTAAGACTTGGATCAAGTTATGGAAACCACATACCTGTGGATTTTAAATCAACATCAGTGCCAAGATCCAAAATAATCTCAATAAGCTATAATGAAAAATGAAAAGCAGCAAGAATACAGTTGAGGGATGAATGCCAATTCTTTCTTATAGGTTCAATATTCTTCCCCCCTCATTGTACACAAATATATGGAAAGTCTGCTTTACTGCATTGCTCTGTCTGAAGTCTAGATTTCCCCTTACTTCACACTTGACTGCAGAAGTGCTAAACAAACAAACAAACAAAAAAATGAAGGTAGACCCTTTAGAAACTTCTGTGCCTGTCATCTTCTCACTCTGCAATGCCCTCCCAGTTTTATGGTATGAAAGATGGTGATGGACTTGATTCTAAATCCTGACTCCACTAATGACGACTTCAGTGTTCTTTTTATTTTTTATTTTATTATTATTTTTTAAAAGATTTTTATTTATTTATTTGTCAGAGAGAGAGAGAGAGCGAGAGAGCGAGCACAGGCAGGCAGAGTGGCAGACAGAGGCAGAGGGAGAAGCAGGCTCCCTGCCGAGCGAGGAACCCAATGTGGGACTCGATCCCAGGACGCTGGGATCATGACCTGAGCCGAAGGCAGCCGCTTAACCGACTGAGCCACCCAGGCGTCCCACGACTTCAGTGTTCTCGATGGAATTAAGTTCTCTCATATCCCAACTAGAAAAATTAAGAATTAAAATATCTACTATTTAGACCTTTTGTCAGAATTGAAGAAGATAATCACCTCAGTTCTCCTGGTAAACATGAACACATAGAACAATTTATTGGGTGTCTCCCATGGCCTTGATGCATCTTCATTTATTTTTCCTTCTATGCAAGCAATAAAAGATTCAAGAAGAAAGTCAGTAAAAGTTCAAAGGTTTTACAGCTAGTAAAGCCAGAATTAGAACATAAATGTGTCATCTGAAGTTACACTCAATTTAGAAATAAATAAAAATCTTTGTTCATTCTAAGATGCAAGTATGAGAGCTGCCTTTAAAAAAATGCTTCTGTAAACTGACAGTTCTTTAAATACTTGTCTTACTCTTAGTGCTTCTTTATAAGTGCTAATAATTCTACATTTTGATGCAACAATCTTGGCCTACTCCAAAGATTCTAGTTTTTTTTTTTTTAATAATTAGAGCAGTCTGATAATTCGATGGACCTCTAATAATGGGAGAAGTTCCCCATCATTGGCAATTTTCAAGGAACAGACTTTTATAATTTATTTTACACAGGAAAAAAAAAGAGGCTATTTCCTTTGAAAACATACCAGTGACTTTTTGATGGATGACATTGAAGAGTTGCAAAGAAATCTTTGTCATATTTTTTCTTTGCAAATTGAAACTTTACTGTCGTGTTGCCCCCACAACCTACGTCAGAACTCTCTGAAAATAGAGGAACTGAATGGAGGCTAGACCCTGCGTGTGGGTGCGCACATATACAAACACAATTAAAGGAAATACGGGAAATGATAAAGACTTCATGTCAGAAACTAACATAGAGAAGGATTAATTTAGCACTAGCAAAGTATTACCGTAGAAAGAACAGGCAGCAGGAATTAATGTGATTTTCTGAAAGAAGCAGTGGGGAAAGGAGTATTTGAATACCCACTATGTGTCAGACACATAGTGTCTAAGAATTTTACTTATATTTTCTGGTTTGAGTCTTCAAAAGTTTTGGGAGGTACATGTTACATTCTTCAACAGCAAGAACCACAAAAGAAACAGACATTAGAAAATTTGAGTAATGGGCTTAATTAAGTCAAAGCTAAGAAAGAACAGAACTGAGATTCAAAGCTAATTATGTTTGACTTCAAAACTCAGGCTTGTTCTCCCATATCACGTCTTATCCCATCACCTGCTTCCGACACCTTGCCACTAGAGACTGTAGATTTGTAATTGGCTGTTTTCTGCTTCTCAACTGTTTCACTTCAATTCAGTTCTCTAACCTCAACTTTGATTGGAAGATCTCTGTGGATTTGGAAACAAGCTTGAACTTCATCATGCTTATTTTTATTGTACCCTTCTTATTCACGCATGTGAATCTGTAAAGTGACCAATGTATGGCTTAAATTCCTACTGCAATCTCTGCAAATGATCTATTTCTAGTTAGCCTTAACAAAGGTCTCAGGAAAGTACAATCCTTTGCCACTGCTTTGTAAAACAAAGACAAACCTACAGATTCTATGGGGATTCTGGTGACTACAAATTATTTTATAAAATAATATCTAATATCTATATAACAATGAGGAAATAGGTGTTCATCATGACCGACATGAATAATATGCTGCTTGCCTCCAAGCAAGAGGAAAAGCATGTTGGGACCAATAGTCAGGGGATGCCAAGAAGAGAGAGAAATAATGCATCCACACCCAGAACACTGGTTACTCCACATTGCACTGTATCTGAAAAGGCTAACTACTTTTCCCCTCTTCAAAAAAAGTTACAGTGATGCCTGCGTGGCTTAGTCTTTCAGTGTCTTCCAACAGCTCAGGTCATGATCCCAGGATCCCGGGATGGAGCCCCACATGGGGCTCCCTGCTCAGTGGGAAGCCTGCTTCTCCCTCTCCCACTCCCCCTGCATGTGTTCCCTCCTTCACTGTGTCTCTCTCTGTCAAATAAAGAAATAAAATCTTTAAAAAAAAAAGTAGAAATTTTAAAAAGTTACAAAGTGAGAATTGTTTCTAAGTCTTAACATTTTTTTCCTAATGTTTTTGGTGATTATAAAACAAACACATTTGACTTTAAGGTCAGCCTTACCTTTTTGTATCTCCTGACCGCTCACAATATACCTGCGCTACAACCAATGGCTGCATTCTGGAGAGGAGGAAGCCTTGTCTCTAGAGAAACAAAGCTGTTTCTGAAATTTACCTGCAACGCCATAGAGTTCTGAAAGCAGAAGGGAAATACCTGCTTTTGTTATTTATTCGATTGTAATGTAAATGCAATACACACAGGCAAAGAAAAATAAGCGATAATTACAGGTAGGTGTAAAATAAAAGTGTTTCTATTTCCTATAACATCAGAAATGCTACACTTTGTTAATTTTAAAGAAATGTAATCGTCCTTTCGCCCCTAGTTTAAAGATGTCAGTAAATTTCATTTTGGTACCTGGCATAATTCCACTAAAATATCTTGCCAAGCATTTTTGTGGAAATTTGAATATGGTGAATAGAAGAGGCAACACAAAAATGACAATCATTTAATCTCCTCAGAATGTAAGATGTTAAACCCCTGTTAGACTTTCATTATGATTAAACACTGATTGCAGATTTATAGTTTACTTAGTAGACTCTGCTAATATGGAGAGATAAGTGGTAAGTATACATGGAACTGCTGTCTTCCCTCAACTAGAATATTGTATAAGGATAATAGAAACATGTCAATCAAGTATATATCAACACTGTTCAAAGCTGTTTATAAAATTCTTTCATTTAAATATTCACAATAATGAGAAAATACAGATTTGGTCATGAATGTGTATTCTCCTCTATTCATCACCTTCCAGGACTTTTAACCTGTCCTCTTTGTGGTCATGGAACATGATGAGGCTTGAGTGAGTAACTGATTGGACCTATCTCAACCTCCTCCAAATCCAAAGATAAGAATCAGAGACTGTTGGCAAAACTACACCCTAGAGCCAAGGAATGTTGGGAAAATGGATATTGACAAATCATCAGTGCTAAATAATAATGCAAATCTAAGAAGGATGTTCACACCTCAGCTCTTTTGTTAGTGAAATCCCTGTAGTTGTTTTTCACTGCAGATACTCACCTAGAGGGGGAACTAAGATATTTCTCTCTCCCTCCTGTCATCCCATCTGCTAATGTGCAAGACTCAAGTTACGCTCAACTTCATCAGAAGGGAAATCCTGGGGCACCTGGGTGGCTCAGTGGGTTAAAGCCTCTGCCTTGGGCTCAGGTCATGATCCCAGGGTTCTGGGATCGAGCCCCACATCGGGCTTTCTGCTCAGCAGGGAGCCTGCTTCCTCCTCTCTCTCTGTCTGCTTCTCTGCCTACTTGTGATCTCCATCTGTCAAATAAATAAATAAAAAGCTTTAAAGAAAATAAAGGGAAATCCTTGTGTACAGGAATGAGTGAATGACAAGAAAGCCGGAGACAATGAAGAAGGAATGAGTCCTGGGAAGGGGGGCAGAGGAGTGAGAGGTGGGAAGAGACTATGGGTCCAGGTAGTGATCTATGAACACTAGGAGGCCACAGACATAGTAGGAGGAGGCAGTAGAAGCTAAAAGAGCTTTTGTTCCACCTTTAAAGGATTTCAAAATTTAGGGCACCTGGGTGGCTCAGTTGGTTAAGTGTCTGCCTTTGGCTCAGATCATGATCCCCACTTCCTAGTAGGATAGAGCCCACAAGGGGCTCCTGGCTGGGTGGGAAGCCTGTTTCTCCCTCTCCCTCTGCCTGCAGCTCCGCCTACTGGTATGCACATACACGTGCTCCCTCTGTGTGTGTGTGTGTGTGTGTGCGCGAGTGTGTGTGAAATAAATAGATAAATAAAATCTTTAAAAATAAATAAATAAATAAACAAACAAATGACTTCAGAATTCAACAGGGTGCAGTAAAAGCCTAATGTTGCTAAAGGTCATGACATTTTATAGAGGGCTAGTCTCATGGACTTCATCTTTTATATTTTACAAATATTATGGTTTTTTTTAAGATTTTATTTATTTGATAGACAGAGATTACAAGTAGGCAGAGAGGCAGGCAGGGATAGAGGAGGAAGCAGGCTCCCCCCTGAGCAGAGAGGCCCGATGTGGGGCTCGATCCCAGGACCCTGGAATAACGGCCCGAGCCGAAGGCAGAGGCTTTAACCCACTGAGCCACTCAGGCACCCCCAAATATGAGTTTTTAAAGTCAATCCTCACAACTACTCTATGCAGTAGATACTTTTACAAATCCAGTTTCACAGATCAGGAAAATGATATTCAGAGTTGTTATGTGAGCTGTTGGAGGCCGTATCTCTAGCATGGTGCTAAACTAGGACTCACAGCCGGGGCCAGCGGAATCTAGATACATACCTCTATATCACCGTCCAGGAAAAGAGTATTCTGCAAGTCTGCCTTCAGTCAGAGGCAGAGACAGAGAGACAGACACAGAAAGACGGAGCTGCTTAGCTGTGGAACAAAGTCCCACCTGTGCTATGAGGACACGATGAAGGGCTGATTCAGAAAGGTCTGAGCGTCCGTCACCTGAGGATGTCAGCTGCTTTGCTCAACATGGTCCTCCATATCACTAAGGCCCGATCTTTTTTTTTTTTTTTTAAAGATTTTATTTGACAGACAGAGATCACAAGCAGGCAGAGAGGCAGGCAGAGAGAGGAAGAAGCAGGCTCCCTGCCGAGCAGAGAGCCCGACGTGGGGCTCGATCCCAGGACCCTGGGATCATGACCTGAGCTGAAGGCAGAGGCTTTTTAACCCACTGAGCCACCCAGGTGCCCCAGGCCCGATCTTTCTGGACAGGAAGAATTTGTTCTAGTTTCCTTTATTCTGCATAATTAAGAGAAAATGCCTTTACGTACTTAGGCAGGGGATGAACCTCTTCCAGCATCCAGGATCCAAGATACACACTCTTACGTATGGCAGAAAAATAATAGTAGGTGGCTACTGATAAATAAAAAAAGTGATAAACATTTTTCAGAGGAGAAATTCCATTTTCAGAATTTCAGTTACTTCAGGAACTTTTTTAAAAAAATATTTTATTCATTTATTTATTTGACAGAGATCACAGTAGGCAGAGAGAGAGGGAAGCAGGCTCCCTGCTGAGCAAAGAGCCCGATGTGGGACTCGATCCCAGGATCCTGAGATCATGACCTGAGCCGAAGGCAGCAGCTTAACTCACTGAGCCACCCAAGTGCTCCACTTCAGGAACTCTTAAAGGAAACAGAACTAGTAAGGAAAGGCTAAAAATCTAAACACAGATATGTCTGATCTCATAGACGATGCTCTTTGCATGTGACTAGACAAACTGATAGGAACTAGAGTTGTCAATGGTACCTATTACTATAAGCAAATGTTTTGGAATATTTGTAAAGATCTCTGCCCCCTCCTGCAAAAATTACTTTTTCCTGAAGTACAAATTCTAATACACAATTATTAGAGGAGAAAATCTAGCTCTTAGCATAATTTCTTTCAGAACTTACTGGTTGAAAGCCTTCAAGGTTGACTACCATAAAACCTGATGAGAAAAATGGTTGAATCTACCAATTTCATCTTTTGAATGAATAAACCTGAGAAATAAGCTCAAAAGCATTAAAAGATACTTTACCCTTTTGAGAGTGAGTAATATGGAAATATTTGAGGGAGGGATTTTTTTTCATACAATGCAATATTAAGTGACTTGTGGAAAAGAAATAAGATTTTTCTGAAAAAGCTATTAAAGTCTTTTGAAGAAGCACCACTGACCTTTGCAATATCTGCTTAAGATTTGTAAAGCACTTTCATCTTTTGGGATTAAAAACACTAAATTATTCGGTGGGTTTATCTATACAGTCACATTAATGACTATTATCCAATCCCTCATCAGAAGTAAGGATGGTGCCCAGTGTTCTCTCTTGATTTTATTTCCTTAACAGTATGTTTTACAGTAAAAAATAAAGAACATTTTTCCCTACCAAAAAAAAAAAAAAAAAAAAAAAAAAACAAAACAAAAAAAAAAAAAAAAACAAAAAAAAAAAAAAAAAAAAAAAAAAAAAAAAAAAAAAAAAAAAAAGAAAAACAAAACCTAACAACAACAAAAAAAAAACCCCAAACAAAACAAAACAAAAAACAAAACAAAACAAAAAAACCCCAAGCTACAAAAGAGGTAGTTTGTGAGTGACAGATTATAGGATAAAACAGCATAATCAGTGAAAATGTATTATTTAGGGAAAGTAAATTCCTTCAGTTTCTGGTGGCTGCTCTAATCATCTGAATAAAATAACAGTATGCAAATGCTTGCTAGAGAGTTTGACAAGGCTGTCACTTTCTCTTATTGGACACAGTGCTTTCTCACAATGCAGTGGAAAGAAAAGAAGAAATGAGGTGGAAAATATTATTTTAGGATTTTTAGGGTACTTTGATAGAAACTAGAGACAGCTGTTAAAACTACTGTATTTAAGAGCAAATGTGAGTAATAAACCATAAAGTGAAATATGTAAGGCAAGGACACATTTCTGGCAATACACATGCCCTAACATAAATTTTACTTACATAGAACAATGTTAAAGAGTAGGCTGAGGCTACATGGAGACAATGATCAGCCAGTGAGCATTGCTGCTCTGTTTATACAACAGAATTTGTGTATCTCTTTCTGTAGAGGAGGCCTCTGCACCTTCTCTCCTTTCATTCCTCCTTCCCTCCCCCCTCTCTCCCTCTTTGCCTTGGCCACCAGGAAGCATGGAGTATAATATACTGCGCAAATGCATCAGCTCTGCCTCTTAGTACAATGACCACTTTTCTCTTAATGATATCTTCCAATTTTCTCTGAATCTCTGCATACCCTTTACAGGCATATAAAAGTGATTTTATTGCAATCAATTTCAAATGCCTTAGAGAGGTGCAGATTGTTGAGTCTAAATAAATGTGAAACATCTACAAGTTTAATAATTAATATCAAAGAAAAGTCAAGAATACAGCAGGGTAGTGATCTGATTCTTTTTACTCTGCTAATCTTATTCTCTTTGCTGATTTTAAGGCAGAATGAGGGTGGTATTCCATTGTGTTGGAAATCTTTCCTAACAATGATTTTGGGTGAATACATGAGTAACCACATGAGTAGTATTATCATTGCACAGTTTGCTTTGTTACTATTTTTCTAGCTTTGTCGGAAAAACAGTTGTTCTTTTTTTTTTTAATTTTTATTGTATTACTGTGTTATGTTAGTCATCATACATCATTAGTTTTTGATGTGGTGTTCCAAGATTCATTATTTAAGTATGAAAACAGAGTTTTTAAAAAAAGATTTATTTACTTGAAGGAGAAACCATTCTGGGGGTGGTATGAGGAGGGAGGGAGAGTGTCAAGCAGACTCCCTGCTGAGTGCGGAGCCCAACTCAGGGCTTGATCTCAAGACCCCGAGATCATGACCTGAGCTAAAATCAAGAGTCTGATGCTTAACCAACTGAGCCACTCAAGCACCCCCAGAATTTTTTTAAATTACAAAAATACGCCTACCATTTCTCTATGTTTCTGTTTCTCCAAACAGTATTTTGACATTTGTGTGACATAAGTATTTAATACCTCAAAAAAAGACTATTAGAAATACTTATTGTGGTATCTAAAATATCCTCATTTGATGTGAGTTCTACTGGTGATGGCTAATATTGGAGCTTTCTTCTCTTTTTTTTCTCTTGTTTTGAGTTAATTATTTTTGTAGGAAAATGATTTTACTTGAAAAGGATATGATATGGTACAAAGAAATAAAGGTGACAATTCTCACTCTTAAGCAAGTAGAAATGCTTTTTAGAGAGGATAGACTACCCATGAAAAAAGTGTCACGGGGTCACTGCAGTGGTTCTAACCCCCACACACAAAAGGTGAGAAACAAAATCTCACCTGTGTCATCAAAGACTGAGCTTCTTGGCCAAACAGCTGGTAAATCTTTCTTCCCTCAGAGAATGTGGAAGGCAGGGAACACACAATACCTTCAACTTGAACTCTGAATCAAACCTGACCCAACCATCTTTAAAGCCTTTGAGGCCAAAATGAGAAGAATCTGCAAAGAAATGACATTTCAAAATCGGAAATGTGTGTCTGTCTTACAAGAGTTAGAGGCTTGAATGCCCTTTTGTGGTGGACTGTCACTTGCTCCTAGAAAACGTCCTGAATCGCCCTTCTGGAGGGGCACAGAGGTGAAGGCAGCCGGCTCCTGAGAGGGCAGCTTTCTTCTCTCCTGAGCTCATCTTCTGTTACCCATCCCAGCCAACAAGATTGTTCTGTAAGGTCTACATAAATATCTTGAGAGTCTTTTTGGTGTATTTTTGTTTTATTTTTTTAAAGTATGATACATTTATTAACTAACCAATTTTGAGCCAGCAAGTATAAAAGTAGCAATTACATGACCCCTTCTTAGGATGTCCATATACTTTATCATCCAAACCCAGATACGTGTGAGCATAAAATAGGACACTATTAACAAGGACCCCCAAAGAGTCTAACTTTGGTTTGTTGAATCTCAGCTTTCGTTTCCGAGGCAATTATGATTGCCAGCACTTTCAGAAGATTCAAATGAAACTGAGGCCAAGATTCCAAAGGCAGGATTCTGTCCCTCTTTTAGTTGACAGAATCCAAAATGTATGACTGGAAGTTACTGGACACTGGACTGGTTCAAGATGTAAACCAAGCCACTATCCCTAAGGTCTTGCTAGACACTCATAACTTGTTCAGAAAAAGAGGGAGGATTTCTCAGGGGTGCCTGGCTGGCTCAGTGAATAGAACACACAACTCTTGATCTCAGGGTCAAAAGCCTGAGTTCCACATGTAGAGATTACTTAAAAAAAAAAAAAAAAAAAGAACGAAAAAGATGGGGGATTTCTCTGAACCCATGTTCATAGTATTAATATGCATACGATTCACCCAGGGATCCTGTTCTAGATTTGGAGTCGGCAATCTTGTTGCAGGGCCTGAGATTCTGCATTTCTGACAAGTTCCCAGGTTGTGATGCCACCGCTGGTCTGCACTTTGAGTATCAGATCTCTAAATTGCTTGAGCCAATTCACAAATCTTGTTTATCTCTGATTTTGTAATTCAGAATTCATCCCATCACACCACCTAACAAGACATCACTAAATTCACCAGTACGACTCCACACTGGATATACAGCACACTAATGAACAAGGTATTGGCTGTTGGTGAAAGACAAGAATTTCAGAAGGGCTTCTGTTAACCGCCTCAGAGGAAACACCTCGAAACAGTGATTTTTAAAACTCCATGCCTTGTCTATGGGCTGCTTTAAAATGTCCTTCTTCCCGGAAATAATTTGAGTTTGTTCTGTGTCTCTGATCCTTTCCTCTCAACCAGTCATGAGTTTATTCTCTGTTTCAGAAATGCCCTTCCTTTGTTTGAAGTAGGTAACTTTCATTTACTACCCTCAATTTCAGTTCTAAGATTTTAGGACCGACTGTGTCCTACTCTCTAGAATAAAGCCTGAACAACACGAACCCCTCATCTTACGACAAGAATCCGGGTACGTCAATGCTTTGGTCAGACACCTTAGGGATGATTACCTTTGTCTTAGATGGCAAGAGGTGAAGAATAAAGGACACGCGAGCTGCAGACAACCTGTGCATCTATTACAAAATCATACGTTTTTGTGACTCTGCCGCATGGTAGTAAGGCCTCTACCAACCATTTCTCTTGTACAATTGAAGTTACCCTTATAATCGACTCCAGTCATTTTTTAAATTGCATAATCTTAAAAGCATATTCATAACCTTTGCGTATGACCTTTTAAGCAGTAGAGTATGGAAGAAATGAATTAGTGTTAAGTCATCTTCTATACCTCCACCCCCCCACACACTGCTGGTGAATGCATATTGAGACTCTTCAATCAACAAAAGGGCAGTATCCCTCTTCTAGAAAAAGTCATTATGTTTGACATTACATGTCCACATTCACTTCCGCATGCTTAAAGAGTCCTACACACCCTTTGCTGTAGCCACACACATCTCAGAAAAGGCAAGCATACACAAACATACAAGCTCAGGCAGAAATTCCCACATATAGTACATAGAGTTAGTGCCAGGAAATTTATTAACTTCCTTGTTCATTGAATACTTATTTAGCTATAAAAAGAAATAACTAAAGTCTTTTCATTCCAGATAATTCAAAACAGTATTATGATAAAATGAAGAACAAAGTAATCAGGTCATGTGATTTTCACGATTGGTGGATGTAATTCCTTCATTCCAGTGCTAGTGAACTATCAAAACTGCGTAAGAGTATCAGTCTAGATGGCCCTTCAAACATCTCCATCTAGCCAGGGTCAGCATGCCTGACTTCCCCAAATGAACCTTGTTTTGCACCCGTTTTCATTTTTTTAAAGATTTTATTTATTTGAGAGAAAGAGAGACAGCATGGGAGGAAGGGACAGAGGGAGACAGAAAGGCAGACGCCCCGCTGAGCAAGGCCCCAACGTGGGGCTTGATGTGAGGCAGACACCTAACTGGCTGAGCCACTGAGGCACCTTGTTCTGCACGTTTTTTTTTTTTTTTATTATTTATTTGACAGACAGAGATTACAAGTAGGCAAGAGAGGCAGGCAGAGAGAGAGGAGGAAGCAGGCTCTCCGAGGAGCAGAGAGCCCGATGTGGGGCTCGATCCAGGACCCTGAGATCATGACCTGAGCCGAAAGCAGAGGCTTTAACCCACTGAGCCACCCAGGCGCCCCCGTTCTGCACATTTTTAACAGACTATGTATTTCCAGTTTTTTCTTAGCTTAGGTACATTCACGAAATCTTGTCATGACTAAAAAAATCCTCTCCTATTCACTTTGTTTTCTAGTCATTCTTGCTCAGCCTTAAGAGCCATGAGCTTATATATATCCCCATTATGTATACATTTCTGTCTCTGTTTAAACATGTTTTTAATATACCTTTGTAAAACCCATTCTAATAAAAAGGAAAAAGATCATATCAGTATCTTCCTATTAATCAAATGTGCTATGGCAAAACACTATCATTCTTTCTTTTTTTTTTTAAGATTTTATTTATTTATTTGACAGAGAGAGAGAGATCACAAGTTGGCAGAGAGGCAGGCAGAGATAGAGGAGGAAGCAGGCTCCCTGCTGAGCAGAGAGCCCAACTCGGGGCTTGATCCCAGGACCCCGAGATCATGACCTGAGCTGAAGGCTTAACCCACTAAGCCACCCATGTGCCCCTATCATTCCTGAACTCAGAAGAGAATGCTAAAAAAAAAAAGATCAAATGAATAAAATTCATTCATCATGTAGGAATAAGCAAATTATTGATAATTATTTTTTTATTTCCCTATGAAACTTTTTTTTGTGCATTTCTTACTTTAATTAATAGAATAAGTAAAAAGGAGGCAAAAAGACTAACATTCACCAAATGCCTTACTAAATTCCAGGAATGGTGAAATATTCCTCTACCTAATATTTTTATTATGGTAATTGATTATTATGATTATAGATTAGGAGATATTTTCCAATAATAGCTTCCATTCATTGAAGACCTCCCATATGCCCACAAGCTGGGGACTTCATATGAATCATTTAATATACTCTTAGCTGAGTTTTATTATTCCCACTTAATGGATGATGGACCTTAAGCTCAGAGAGGTTAAGGAGCTTCTCCAAATTTAACAGCTTGTTAGTGTCAGACTTTGGAGTCAGATAGATAGCTCCTCATTTGAATTAAAATTTCATGGTCTGACTTGAGTGAAATAAGTCAAGCAGAGAAAGTAAATTATCATATGGTTTCACTTATTTGTGGAGCATAACAAATAACACAGAGGACATGGGGAGATGGAGAGGAGAAGGGTGTTGAGGGAAATTGTGGGGGGAGATGAACCATGAGAGACTATGGACTCTGAAAAATAACCTGAGGGTTTTGAAGGGGCAGGGGGTGGGAGGTTGGGGGAGCCTGGTGGTGGGTATTATGGAGGGCACGCATTGCATGGAGCACTGGGTGTGGTGTAAACTTGCGATCTCTGTCCGTGAAAAAAATAAAATATTAAAAAAAATTTCATGGTCTGGGACTCCTGGGTGCCTCAGGGGGTTAAACTCTGCCTTCGGCTCAGGTCATGATCCCAGGATCCTGGGATCAAGCCCCACATCGGGCTCTCTGCTCAGCAGGGAGCCTGCTTCCCCTCCTCTCTCTCTGCCTGCCTCTCTGCCTACTTGTGATCTCTGTCTGTCAAATAAGTAAATAAATAGAATCTTAAAAAAAAATTTCATGGTCTGTCCACGACACTTATATTTTCTTGGGAAATATATGCCAACAGTGCATCTAGCTTCTTTTTTTTTTTAATTTTTTTTAAAAGATTTTATTTATTTATTTGACAGACAGAGACCACAAGTAGGCAAGAGAGGCAGACAGGGAGAGAGAGGAGGAAGCAGGCTCTCCGAGGAGCAGAGAGCCCGATGCAGGGCTCGATCCCAGGGATCTGGGATCATGACCTGAGCCGAAAGCAGAGGCTTTAGCCCACTGCGCCACCCAGACGCCCCTGCATCTAGCTTCTTAATATCATTTATATACAAATGGATGTGAGTGATTTTTGAAGTTATACAATTCAGAGAAAAAAATTCTTCACTTCTCAAAAATATTTTTTCTTATACCTTAGGCATAGATATATTCATATTTTGCTCAAATTGCCATTTCTCCTTCACAGTTATTCTTTATGCTAAGTCATTTGTTTCATAAGCATAAGTAACATTAATCTCACCATTTTGAATTGATAATTATACTTATCACCATCATCTTTTATTTCTGTAATAATTTGAGCCACTTCTTATTAGCACTTTCAACCTTCTCACTGCTACTATACTTCTGAGATACAATGTTCTAGTGTTGCACATTAACAACTACAAAACCTATACAAACACAACATACACTAGATCACAAAACAACATGACACCCAAGGCTTATATGACCTTTTGCAGTGCCCATGTCACCTCTTGTGGTAAAATCAAGCTGACTGTAGGGAGTAACCTGGCTTGAGTCTATGAGGTTCATGTGCTGTAGGGCCATATGCGGAGCTGTTTCCAGATCCATGATGGTCATTGCTATCAGTCCACATGCATCTGATATATATACATGAGCATGTGATGTGTGATATGCATATGTGTTTATTTCTTCCTCCTTTTCTCTCCTTCTGCCTCTTCTCTTTTCTTCAATGTTTTCTAAAAGCAATAGAATGCTTTCGTGCCCAGATGAGTGATTTCGAAACTTTTTTCACCAGGTGCTCATCAGTAATATATGTAAGCACATATCACCAATGTACATGTATTTATTTGTAAATAATATATAAGGTCTTCCACACTAATATATCTATATATCATAAGACATGCAGAAAATAAAACATTTGAAAAGATGTTTAAAAAATAAATTTTAAAAGATGATAAATATGTAAAAATATATTTTAATATTTTCATTCTACAACCCAATAAAGTCTCTTTCTCACTTCACTTTGGCTCAGAAGATAATATCCAATCTCTGAACTTTAGTTTTCAAGGTCTAATGTGAAATACATGACACTAAGATATTGCCCTAGTCCTACCTCCTATCTATCCTTTGCCATTCCAGATAAACACATGCTCTCCTGTGCATGGATTTGACATGGGTCAGGGGTAAGAGGACACTCACTGTGTGACCCAAGCATCAATAAGCCTTAAATAATAGGAAATTTGGCAAATATTCCTTAGAACATTTTGAGCTATAAAAATATTTTCCATAGGGGCGCCTGGGTGGCTCAGTGGGTTAAAGCCTCTGCCTTCGACTCAGGTCATGATCTCAGGGTCCTGGGATCAAGTCCCACATCGGGCTCTCTGCTCAGCAGGGAGCCTGCTTCTCTTCCTCTCTCTCGCCTGCCTCTCTGCCTGCTTGTGATCTCTCTCTGTCAAATAAATAAATAAATAAAATAAAATCTTTAAAAAATATATTTTCCATGGTTTGATTACATAGGCAGGACCTAAAAGGGTAGGTGTTGTAAATAAAGGATACATTTGCATTTTTTCTCTTCTGCAAACAACCCAGATCAATTCTTATATCCAGTGACACCTATACAATTGAATCAAAGACTTTTAGGAAGGCAGTAAATGACTGCAATGAGCAATCTTTGGGAAAGCAATTTCCTTATACTTTTTTTAGCCAGGTGAAAAATGTGATTAATGAAATATTAGAATATTACAAGTATCTTATTTCATATTCTTAAAAATTAAAAAAATTTTCTAATTCATGCATACTAGCTTTCTATAATGTCATAAAAATTAGGCAAAATTTCCCCCATAAATGTCTTAAGTACTTTTACTTTCTACACAAAGGAACATTAGTCTGAAAATAGAATAAACTTTAAGAACAAGGTACTTCAAAAAAAAGATCTTCCTTTGTGGTAAGTGCCAACAAAGAACACATTTTACATTAATTGGTTGTCTCAGTCCAGACCATCTGTCTCCCCAAATCTAATGAATTCTGGCATTCATATTGGTATGTACTCAATAGCTCAAATTGGGTCTGAAATAACCCCTGCTCAAAGTCTTGTTATAGTATCAGCTTGCAAGTTGTGGAACAACTGTATTCCTCCTATCCGGGTCCCTCCCTGTAAAAAGTTTAAGCTCAGTTCCACTGGCCTAGAGCAGGGGCTCCACACAGATTCATTTTGCATTTGCACAATTGTATTACCCATTGTTCTCTCACTGTACAGCTAGCTCATGAATGTGTGTGTGATATTATAGAATTTGACTGCCTGGCATTTTATATATCAGATTAAAATAGACATGTAACCTTATATTGAGTGTCTGTTGTTTACTGACAGCTTTATCAAATATGTAGGCAATCACCATTAGCTCCAGTCTATAGATAAGGAAAGTGAGACTTAGGGGCAGTCCATGTTTTTATACCTCTTCTGTGAAACTCTTCCCTTTTGTTCTGCTGCATCAGCTGATCTGGTCATCTCAACAGGCCTCTTTCCCATCTGGATCCACAGATCCCACCTGGATCTGTGGAACTTATGACAAAAGAGGAAGAGGGCCAAGAAAGTTCCTCCATGTTCCTTCAAGGCACTTGAGTCTCATCTAAATTGTCTCCTTCGCCAGGAAAGTCTTTCCTTCTGTCAAGGACCAGCTGATATCCATGGTCCCTCTGTGTGCTCTTACATACAGACCTTTTTTTGTTCTTTTAAAAATAGATGTAGTTAAAATGATAAATATACAAGTGTGCTCCCCCAACAGAAAGTAAATTCCAGGAAAACAGAGACTTTGCCTACTTTATTGGCCAAATTAGCCCTGATATTCATGTTTCATATTCATAGTAACTGCTCATGATTAAACATTTAATTATTAGGTCCTGTGCTAGCAGCAAAATCCTATAATCACGGACTGAGAAATACAGGGCTTCCTCTCACTTAGCCATCCTTTCCATGCTGCATGCAAGGGAGAAGTTGTAAAACTAACTAACTTCAATCGGTATTGTTGCACACTGGGGAACTAATGAGGAACCTTTGGAATTACATAGGCCTGGGGTTGATTAGTGACTTGTCCTCATGCTAATGGCCAATGTTAACTCTGTACTAACTCTATAGCTACTATCATCATCATATATTAGAAACATCTACTGAGATACTTTATGAATTGCTCAAGTCTTAGGGCAGCCAGGTGGCTCAGTCAGTGAAGCTTCTGACTCTTGATTTTGGTTCAGGTCGTGGTCTCAGGGTCATGAGACCAGGTTCTGCACTGGGCGTGGAGCCTGCTTAAGATTCCTTCTCTCCCTCTCTCTCTGCCTCTCCCTCCTCCTACCCCCTCAAAAAGAATTATTCAATTCTTTAAAAACAGGCATACATGCACTGATTGTATAATCATTTGATAATTAATTTCTGTCCCTTCTATATAAATATATATATATAATGTACATATATATGTAACATATATAAGCATATATATTATATATGATATATAGCATATATCATATAAAATCTATATATACACAATATATATGTCCAACAAGACAGGTGATCATGAGGTAAAAAGTCTAGATTGTAGATGGCAATCACTGATATGGCTGGACTAAAAATGAGGTTTTGCAAAAACTTCAAAAAATTTATGACTGTTTTAATTACATTAATAAATAATTGCAGCCAAAAAATTTCCCCCCAAAACAACAGGAAAAATTCTACCCAAGAGTCAAAAGCAGAGGATCACGTAGGCTAAGTTTGGAGCACAATCCATGGTTTGGGCAAAATACTTCCATCCAGAGGTTATTTAGTTGTTCCAAATCCTTGCTACCAAACACCACCACTACCATCTTGTTCACATAAAGTAGGAACAGTGGAAGGGATATTGGCCTTTAAGGAAGGACAGTGATTGCAAGAGAGAGGATTCTACCTCCAACATGTGCCAAATGCTGAAATCTGTTCATGATCTAATGGGAACAAAATAGACATGGGATCTATCATTATAGAGTTTATAGTTTCAAAGGCTTAATGCAATAAATTCATATAATGTCTTAATCAATGTCTATGAGAAATATTATTAAAAAGGTCCTGATTGTGCATAATATGAAAACCAGACTTCATCTGGAGGTTTGGGGCATTTAAGAAGCAACTGGAATAAACAGGAGTTATGTAAGTGAAAAGTAGAAAGATATAGAGGGCATTCTAGATTGAGAGAACAGTATATGAAAAGGTTCTAAGGCTGGAGAGAGATAGCACAAAAGCATGCAAAGCCTCATACATTTTCCAGTCACTTTACATATATTATCTCATTTGATTCTCACATCTACGGAACGAGGTAGGTATTTTTACCCCCAGTGTCAGGAAGTATGCAGATGATTAAAGAGAGTAACTTGTTCAAGGTCACACAACTACTATACTCTTATTTGAACTCAGACCTGCTATTTCTGATTGAAATTGGACACAAGCTCAATTGAAATATTGAGTTTACTAATCAACAATCATAAGAAACTTCCTTGGACATATGGCCTACAGATTTGATGAATAGGTAAAATTTAAGCAATCTAGAAACATAAAGTTATTCTGCATCTACAAAGTCCAAATTTCCAAGGAACTATTGTTCATGATTTATTTGTAGAACTAAAATTAAGTACTGGTATTAGAAATCAGCCAGCATCCTACTCTTCCCTTGCAAGCAAAGACTAGCTTTGAAATTATTTAAGAAAGCTGACAGATGCTTCAACATTATTCAACCTGCTTTAAGGAGAAAAAAATAGATACTAAATTCCATTTATTTTACTTCTACATGTAAAACTCATCCTAAATTTGACTACAAAATATCTACCCTTGAATGTAGAGCTATTTATTCCAAAATGCCATGCTGGCACATATGGTTTCTATCAAGTAGCCTTTTCTTCTACACAAAAAGAACAGAGTTGAAGTAGACAAGATTCACAGTGACTATTTTCATGACTTTTATACATGTCCTCGTGGTTGACAACTGCTCAGAAGATATGATAACATAGGAAAAGCTCAGCTACCATGGATATATGAGTTGTCTAAAGGCTTAACAACATAAAGGCAGAAAAAAAATACAGGAACATTTACCTTTCACAATAATAACATAGTGACTTTCCCAGATATCCCAAAGAGACAAGCAGCTGTGAGTCTCCTTGGATTGACAAGTCCTTTTGCAACAATCCATGATGAGCTATTGTGTGTCTCCTTAAAGCCCCAGGAATGTTTCCAAGTTTTCAGGAACAGGAAACTAAATGTGACAGATTATATTCTGTGCTGCTAGCAATGAACTTTTTAGGCTTTGTGTTTCCTTAAAGTCATGCCCAAACATGTTTCAGACAGGCTTCCAATCTGGGAAAGCCACAGAAAGGTCCGCCTCCATTATCAGATACTGTAGTCCTTCTAGACAGGACAGTTTCAGGATGCTGTGACAGTTTCAATGAATTGCTCATGTAAAGCTCTCACCCTGCTGATACTTTGGAAATACAGTGAAAAATGTGTGATAAAACATCTGCATAGACATTTCTTTCAAAAGTCAGGGTCATTACCGTTTCCAAAGCCTACAGAGACAGGATTTCAGCCATGATGATTAATATTCCATTTAAAGCATAAATCCTCATTAGATTTTTCAAAAAATTTTAATTCTTACTGTTATTCATACTAAGGGAATTTTTAAAACTCTTCCTACATACAAGTAACACAATTTTACATTTCTTACCTTTTATATTTATTCAGGTTAGCTGTCTTTTTCTTCCCATGTGAAATGCTCTAATTCCTTTCTCGCTGTTGAGATTCTTTGGACACAAGCAACAGAAGCATAACTTGGGTAGCTTAATCTTTTCAAGCAATTGATTGAAAGGGCACTGGGGAGCTCACACATCAAATGCAAGTGTGAACGACTGGCTATCTGGGAGAAGAATCATGGCATACTGAAAGATACTAGTAGCAAAATTAACAAGTCAGGAAATGACAGATGTTGGAGAGGGTGCTGAGAAAAGAGAACCCTCCTACACTGTTGGTGGGAATACAAGCTGGGGCAACCACTCTGGAAAACAGCATGGAGGTTCCTCAAAAAGTTGAAAATAGAGCTACCCTATGACTCAGCAATTGCACTACTGGGTATTTACCCTAAAAATACAAATGTAGTGATCCGAAGGGGCACGTGCACCCGAATATTTATAGCAGCAATGTCCACAAGAGCCAAACTATGAAAGAACCTAGATGTCCATCAACAGATGAATGGATAAAGAAGAGGTGGTATATATCTACAATGGAATACTAGGCAGCCATAAAAAAAACGAAAATCTTGCCATTTGCAACGACACGGATGGAACTAGGGGGTATTATGCTGAGCGAAATTAGTCAATCAGAGAAAGACAAGTATCCTATGATCTCTCTGATATGAGGAATTTGAGAGGCAGAGTAGGGGGTTTGGGGGGTAGGGAAGGAAAAAATAAAACAAGATGGGATTGGGAGGGAGACAAACCATAAGAGACTCAATCTCACAAAACAAACTGAGGGTTGCTGGGGTGTTGGGGGGTAGGGATGGGGTTGCTGGGTTATGGACATTGGGGAGGGTATGTGTTACAGTGAATGCTGTGAAGTGTGCAAGCCTGATGATTCACAGGCCTGTACCCCTGAAGCAAATAATACATTATATGTTAATTTAAAAAATATATTAGTAGCAGGTAGTTGTGCACAATCTCTTTTTTTGTGCTAACATTTGCTGAATATCACTATGCTGAAAAGTTAATTCCAGGAATTGGGTTTGTTTTCGCCTTTTGCCATCTTATTACTTTTTAAGTTTTTATTTTAATATTAGTTAACATATAGTGTGATTTTAGTTTCAGGTGTGCAATTACAGCAATTCAACAATGCCATACATCGTCCAGGACTTATCATGACAAGTGCACTCCTTCAGGGATTGTTTAAATTTGGGTCATAAACTCACCCAGGTTGGGAAGCAGGGGAAAGCACTGTTACGAAGATCTCCCCCAGCACAATATGGATTATAGGAGAAGCTTCCCAAAGGAAAACTGAGGTGCTATTACAAACAACAACAACAACAAAAACAAAAAACAACAAAAAAAAAACAAAGAAGACAAAGGAAGCAAATGCCTATAACCATTGTTTCGGTTTTGTTTGCTTGATCTGCCTTGTTTGTGGTGTTGCTGTATCCACATTCTTTTTGTTTTTTTAAGTTGGTACAGGAAACTGCCCAAATGCCCATCGGTAGTAAAACAAATAAAGCGTGTTCTAGTCACACAGGGGACACGGTCCTGCAGTGAGAACGCATGTCCTGTAACTGTACAGAAATACACACAAATCTCACAGACATAACGCTGGGCAGAAGCCAGACCAAAAAAGAACATACTGTTTGATTCCAATTATATAAATTACAAAAATTAGTGAAGCAGATTGACGGTGTTAAAAGTGAGGATTTTGGCAACCCTGAGGGATGAGTGACTGGGCAGGAATATGAGGCGGCTCTGTAGATACTGACCATGTTCTGTTTTTTGAACTGAACACTAGGTTCAAGGACTGTAAAATCTGTGAAGACCCACTGGGCTCTAAACTTAATGTGTACTATGTGCTGTGTATGTTGCCTGAGACAAAGGAAAATTAAATAATATTGATTCTGTCTCTTAAAAAAAATCATAGTATGTTAACTGTGGATTTTCTAACATTAATTTTAATTTAAAAATATACTATATTAAAATATTATTTACCTTGAAAACTAAATGTTTAGTGTCCCCTTGAGTTTTGTCCCTGAGGCAAGTAACTCACTTTCCCCACCATAGACCAAGCCCTGTACTTCAGAACAAAGAGAATGAAAACCAAAGCACAAAAAGTGACTGAAACAGTCAAAGAAATAATTTCTTCCCCTTTGACAGAATTTCCCTGACCAGTTAGAGATCTTTCTATGTCTACAACTCTCCTTTCTACATGGTTATATATAGTGGAATGAGTCTGAAAACCTTCCATGCCTTCCATTAACTGGTCAAGTCATATTATTGTATTTCCAAAGGAAAAACAAAATTAAGAATCCCAAATAAACACCCCAAAATCTGAACACCTTCTTCCTCAACACTTTATATTAACTTTAATTTGTTGAGTACCTATTACATGCTAGTTACCTAGACACCTAATAGAGATTTTCTTTAAAGCTTAGAGCATGTAACCCTGATTCTCTTAATGGTCTTATAAGGGAAGGATGATAATCCTCACTTTAGTAATGAAGAAGGCAGAACAAAAGATTTTATATCTTGCTGAAAATCACAAGCTAGAATGATGAGGCCATACACCAACACTGTGTATATATCTAACTTCATAGCATGTGTTTCACAAATTCCTTGGCTTACACCCCTGGAATACCCAGCCACACCTAGGGTTTGACACCCAGGAGTACACTTAGTAGGGTCTTAAAAAGTGGGACTTATCAACTGTTTCCAAAGTCAATTTGGTTAAATTCAGGAAGAAAGGAAATTAAATCCTACGATGTCACAATTTTATTCACTGTTACATCCCGCCTAAAATAGTGTGTGGTACTCAGTGTATGCTCATAAAATAAGTGTTAATTACATTTTCTAAATCAGAGAAACGTTTTTCAAAGTCTGGTCTCTGTCATGGGAGACTTACCCAAATGTCAAAGTTTTTTGGTTTGGTTTTGTATTTTAAACATAAGCAACCCAAGAATATTCAGTTTGAATTAGGTCCAAAGTCAGAATAGCTTTTTTTTGTTGTTTTTAAATATGAAATTTACCACTCAGTTTTTTCAAAACATTTAATTTTAAAGCTTTCAACAATTTCCCGAGATTAATTATCTTCCCCAAGGGAGATAATGATAACAAGTCAATAGTCAAAAAAAGTTAGAGTGTATGATTTTCCGCTTATTGCCTTATGTGATTTTTTTTGCCTTTTCTTTAATGATAATTTGTATTTAATGTAATGTTCTTTCTCTTAACACTGTAAAAGTCTATCAAGTACTTTTGTCACTCCCTTTGACTTTGCTTTTGGGTTGCCTATTTCTGATTAACAGAAGCTTGAAAGTCTCTTGTTCGGAAGTCAATCAGAATGCAGTTGTTTAATAATGGTACAGTGAACAGTTGACACTTTGCGGGGCTAACATCTTTTCGACAAAATGATTACATCTATTGCACATCAATCACTTGACAAAACCAAAATAAAGCCAGCTTAATAGAACAATATCTCATGATAAATACCTTCCCTTGAAACTTCCCATCTTTGCCTCTGCACTTGTTTATTGATAAATGATGTTCCTTCCCCTTGATGCTCTTTTTTCTCTGAGCGGGAGGCCCATTGTCCTATGACAGCTCCTACGGAGTTCACTACGTTACCTAGATGTTTAAGGCAGTTTTCAAACAAAGTCTTCTCTGTCTCAGTAGATTGCCAGTTAAATCAATACACATTAAGAGCCCAAAGTTTAGAAGGGCGGATGCTTGCCCTTATCCGGTGGAACTGGGTAACAAGACAGCTGTTCCTTGTTCTTTGTCATCTTTATAGCCATGAGCAAAACCATGGCTTAACATCAGGATCCTTGCCTTTCTTAGCCAGTTGCACAGGGCTTCAGTGAACGTGAACTTAGTCTAAGCTTCCATCTTTGGTGGTTTCTCCCCTTAGTGGAATGAGAACAATGATGTTTATCTCTTGAATACTTTCAGTAGGACAATCAAACGCAAACTGTTGGAAATGGCACAGGCTCCATACGGGAGGCTTATAAGTTTTCAGCTGCTGTACTACTTCTTCTTTGTTTATTTTTTTTTAAAGATTTTATTTATTTATTTGACAGACAGAGATCACAAGTAGGCAGAGAGGCAGGTGGGGGGAGGGGAAAGAGCCCAATGCAGGGTTCCATCCCAGGACCCTGAGACCATGACCTGAACTGAAGGCAGAGACTTAACCCTCTGAGCCACCCAGGCACCCCATGGCTACTGTACTACTACTTTGTAAGCTTTTGTTATCCTGTAAGTGAGTTAGTCTTTTTTTTTTTAAGATTTTATTCATTTATTTGACAGAGAGATAGAGATTACAAGTAAGCAGAGAGGCAGATGGAGGGAGAGAGGGCCTGCTGAGCAAGGAGCCTGACGCAGAGCTCGATCCCAGGATCCTGAGCCGAAGGCAGAGGCCCCACCCACTGAGCCACCCAGGCGCCCCGAGTTAGTGTTTTCTTATATAAATTTTATGTAAGTCAGCTCTTGTTAAAAGAAGAATTCTTTTTTTTTCAAAATCTGTGACTTTAAAGAATAAGTAGTTATTCTTGCTCATGAGTTCACCAGGCCTCAGGTTTGATTTCAGCCAGGGTCCTGAGTCAGCACTCAGTGGTAGGTCAGCTGGGGACTGACGTGTCTAGAAGAGCTTCACTCACATGCCTGTTGACTGGATGCAGTCAGCTAGGCCAATGGGGTAGACAGGTTACTTCTCTCTCATCATCCCACAGACTAGCTTCAGCTCATTTATACAGCACTGGTTGGGTTCCCAGGGAAAGCCCGTACCAAAACACTGCCTCTGACACATGGTGTTGACCAGAACAAATAACAAAGCTAGCGCAGATCCAAGGGACAGGAAATACATGCAAACCTATTCTTCACAGGAGGAGATTCAAAATCACATTCCAGCAGCCACGGGTACAAGAGAAAGGAGAAGAAATTATGCCCAATTGTGTAATCCATCTATGGCAAACTCGAGAGCTTCCAAACAGTCAAATATATTTGCACGAATTTTTAAAAATTATCATCCTCTTTAAAACTTCAACTACATTACTGAGATGCCAGCTCAATAAAATTATTTCATTTATACAAACATGTTTTAAATGCCACTGATTGGTTTGTTTTAATCATTGGATATGCTAGGTGGAAAGCAATATGCATGGATTTGAAACTTTTAACATAAATTTCTGTTTTGATGGCACCATTTCAAAATCATATAAAATAATTTTAATTGCACTTTCATTAGCATTAGAAGTTTAGGATCTTAAGTTAGCTGGATCTGAGAATAACAATGACAACAATATACTCCATTTTAAGTAACATCCTTCTTGGTGTAGAGTGCAAAGTGTCCATACATCATAAAGCAAAATGAATATCCTATCTGTTTAATTTGGTCACCATCCAGATGCTTTTAGTTTGTTTTTAGTAAGGCCAAAGGAACATGTTATACTTAAATCTTTATAGCAACCTCATAAAGGAACAGTTTAAAAGAACACAGTTAACACCAAGGAATTTAGAAAAAATAATATAAGCAGAAAATATGCTTTAAGTTATTTGATTTATAAAAGGATTAAATAAATTAATATATATAAAGAACTATATGAGTATCAGCTATTCAGCACTAAATATATGGTAGTATTTTTACTCTAGACTTTAGCGTAATAATAGTTTTTGGAGGCTAGCATATATGTTTGAATGGGTTCTGTAAACAACACCTATGTATCACTGTGGCAATTTCTGATATTTATTTATTTATTTGTTTGTTTTTTTAAGATTTTATTTATTTATTTGACAGACAGAGATCACAAGTAGGCAGAGAGGCAGGCAGAGAGAGAGAAGAAGGGAAGCAGGCTCCCTGCTGAGCAGAGAGCCCCATGTGAGGCTCCATCCCAGAACCCTGGGATCATGACCTGAGCTGAAGTCAGAGACTTTAACCCACTGAGCCACCCAGGCACCCCTCTGATATTTATTTTTAACCAGTAAATACTCTCGTACTCTACTGGCTATAATAGCCTGACATTTTGTAACTTAGCAGCTTTGATTTTTATTTATATAGGTGGCATTGTTTTCCATCAATTTGTACTTTAGAGGGAGCTTGTTTCAAATATAAACTATATTATTATATTAATGAATGAAAAAGAATGAGCACTATTATTTCAAGTGTTTATTGAATTCAATAAACTTAAATAAAACTGAGAAACGATACTAACCCCAAGTTTCCAATAATCTTCAAGTAGAGATACAAGAAACCAATTTATTATGAAGAAATGTAGAATAGAATAATTGTGTAAATGAATATTTAAAAACTAATTATAGCTTTTTGTATTTGTTATTTTTTACTTTAAGCGGGCTTGTAAAAACTTCAAGAATTGATATTGAATTTTCATGGTTTACTACCATGAGGAGTAATTCTATAAAATAGATGATACATATTGTTTGTTATTTCATTCTCTCCTCTGAGATCAAGTTGCCAGCAAACAACAAAACAAACTTCTGACAGGGGATAAAAATTCTCTGCTGACAGGAAAGAAAAATTCAGGGCATCACCATATCTATCACGATCACAAACCTTCCTTGCCTAATTGAGGTTTACAGTGAAGAAAAAACATATCTAGGGAAAAATCGCTAGAGGAATTTTTGTAGCTAAGCTGGCCTGAAGACATTTATGTTAAAGAGTTACTGTTAAAATTACATGACAGTTACAAAGTGTTTCAGATAGTACCTGCCCAGTATGTATTTAAAAAAAACTGGTGGTAATAGTATCAACTGTAGGGAACATCATTATCACTATTATTTTCTTTAAAATATCTTGCATTGTTAAGACCTTTAGGATGTTCAGTTTCTTAAAAAAGTAGTATGAAAAGCATTTTAACTCCTGGTTCCCATTCACTGCTGCATTTTACTCCTATCTACACAAATGTTTAATTAAAGCTGACCTAGAAAAAAGAGTTCTCTGAGTACAGGACCTTAAACAATTATCATTACAATCATAATCAAGCCCCCGAAGAGACAAAATGAGATCACATCTTCAGCTAACGCCCTCTATGTACTCAGCTATTTCCAAAGCAGTATCACAAATTTCAGAGTTTGACCTGGAGTTTAAGTTTTCTTCAAACCAAACAACAATATTATATTCTATGGTTCTTCACAGAGGCATTTACTTTAGCAGTCAGAGTCACACAAAAACCCAAAGCCAAGGAAATCACGAATTCCCCTACTCAATCTTTGGTTTCCTCCTCTTTCAGCTTCACAAATATCCTTTCTTTGGGATAAAAAATGGGATACCATATGCTGCCCTAGGTCCTTTAAGAGTTGACCAGGGGGGAGCTCCTTCTGCCCATGGATCCTATTCCTATTCCTTAATAAAAGCACCTTAGGGACGCCTGGGTGGCTCAGTTGGTTAGGCGGCTGCCTTGGGCTCAGGTCATGATCCCGACGTCCTGGGATAGAGTCCCGCATCAGGCTCCTTGCTCGGCGGGGAGCCTGCTTCTCCCTCTGCCTCTGCCTGCCACTCTGCCTGCCTGTGCTCACTCTCTCTCTGGTTAAAAAAAAAAATCACCTTAAAAGAAGGAAAAGGAGTTGACCATTGGTGTGTCTCTTATATGTAAGGCTCCTTAAGAGAAGAAACAGTGCTGATTGAACTTGTTTTGCACAGTATGTACAAGGAAACAGGACTAAAAAAGATACTTAATCAATACTGACTAAGGATGATAATTTGAGAGGTGAAGGAAAATCTATTAAGATTTCTTTGGAAAAGCCTGAATGATCAGAAACAAGATATCAATTTAGAGCTTTATCTGTTGTAACAAATTTATAAGAAAATGAATTTTTAAAGTACTCCACTATCCTGTTGCTGTATTTTTCAGTACCACAACAAGCTGGGCACTGTGTTAGTTGAAATATAAATGTCATTAAAACACTCATTCTGCTCTGGAAGAACAGGGAACAGTCTATGGTGGTACTTTATGGGATGCTCATATTTTGCATATTTAAGAAGAAAAAGAGGAAATTATTTAAGCTTAAACATATGAATAAAAACTTAAGCCCAACCTGCATGTAAATCAGATCGAGGTAATAACTTATGATCTACTCATCTGACATAAAAATGCATGAAGTCATTAGAAAAAAATATGTACAGATTTAAGATTTTATTTATTTAAGAGAGAGTGAGAGCACAGAAGGAGAGTAACAGGGAGAAGCAGACTCCCTGCTGAGCAGAGAGCCCCCTGATGTGGGGCTCAATCCCAGGAGCCTAAGATCATAACCTGAGCCGAAGGCAGATGCTTAACTGACTGAGCCACCCAGGCACCTGAAAAAATATATTTTTTAACATTTAAAAAATTGCATTAAGAATACTTAACATGAGTTCTACACTCAGCAAATTTTTAAGTATATAATTATAATAACATTAACTCCAAGCACAATGTTGCACAGTAGATCTCTAGAACTTAATCACCTTATAGAAGTAAAACATTTTTTTCAACTTATGATGAAAAGAGTTAATTTTGGAATCAAGGACAGATGTGTTAATACAAATAACTAAGTATTCATCAATAAGCACTTGAAGGAACTAAGAAAAAATATGCATTTTGCATATTCAATACAATAATTTATTAACTAATATAAATGGGACTTCAAAAGTTGGAACACTGGGGCTTCGTGTTTTTGCAATGTCTCCCTCATGTGTCCAACGACTATCACACCCAAAGCAGCCTGGTCTGTCTTTATGTATATGTTGATGCTAAGGTATATATGCAGGACATAATTCTGGAAAATCACACTGATCTGTTACCTTCTTAGAAAATTTTTAAAAATTTATTTAGCCACATCTTGGTAAGGTTGGGGGTACAGAGTAATTTCTCAAAGATGAGTTCCATGGACCATGTGCTATATGCTTTGCTATAAAGATTTACTTTCCTCCCTCTTGAAGTTGATTGATAATTTATTCTTTTTTTTTTTGTTGTTTTGTTTTTGTTTTGTTTTTTTTTTAATTTTTATTTTTTTATAAACAATTTTTTATCCCCAGGTGTACATGTCTGTGAATCGCCAGGTTTACACACTTCACAGCATTAACCATAGCACATACCATCCCCAATGTCCATTACCCCACCCACCTTTCCCGACCCTCTCCCCCCAGCAACCCTCAGTTTGTTTTGTGAGATTAAGAGTCACTTATGGTTTGTCTCCCTCCCAATCCCATCTTGTTTCTTTTCTTCTTTTTCTGCCCCCCTAGTCCCCCATGTTGCATCTCCACTTCCTCATACCAGGGATATCATATGATAGTTGTCTTTCTCTGATTGACTTATTTCACTAAGCATAATACCCTCTAGTTCCATCCACGTCGTTGCGAATGGCAAGATTTCATTTCTTTTGATGGCTGCATAGTATTCCATCGTGTATATATACCACATCTTCTTTATCCATTCATCTGTTGATGGACATCTAGGCTCTTTCCATAGTTTG